>ML799113.1:24181-67386 GCA_009831015.1 Picea engelmannii | reverse complement strand
TATGTCGGGAACATATCATGACCGTCGGATTTCCTAACTACAAATGCATACTAATGCATACTAAAGAAACACACTTTTACCTAACGACATATTAGACCAAGTAGATCTTAACTAACTCCTAAGTGTCTAAATATCCTAACAACGATGGCCTTTCGTTTCTTACTAAAAAAGAAATCAGAGGGAGGCATTTCTTTGGGAAAGATAGGAGTAAGATCAACTATGAAAGTGAGTTCGGAACTAGGATTTCTGAAGATGAGCTATAGACGGGTTAATGATGCAATGGAAGAAGCAATTTTGGTGGAAGGTTCTTTTCCTATCCTATTCGAGGTTCCAGCAGGAGTAGTTGGTGTTGAATGAGGAAAAATTTGTCCTAGATTCATGAAGGCTTTGAACTGAGCTAACACTTGTGGATCATTCAGTCCTGATAGTGATGCTCTTATCTCATGAAATAACACTTCTGGTCTTTTTGGGACTTCCTCAGCTTTGTTCTTAGCGGAGCAACTTGAATCAGATCATGTAGGCCTAGCTTCATGTGAAGGAGGTGTGGGTATTGACTCTCCTTGCAATATCTTTGGTAAGTTGTTTCATCTTTGTTTTTGAAAGATGAGGAAACCAGCTTGTTGGTCAGGGGGAAGAGTTTGGAATCTTCTTTAGACCTCCTCATAAGATCTAACTCCTCTAAACATTTCTTCATAAGGATAATTCTCATGGATGTATCGCTTCATGTTAAACTAAGACATATGTTTTTCCACTATCCTATGTGGATCGTGCTTCTTGAATTCAATGTCAACTAACTTGACATCCTCCAGGGCTGCGGCTTCAACTTTAGAGTGACCGAAATCTAATAATGTAAACATGCCAACCTGAATGGGGAAAGTCGGACAGAATTTTTTTTGAGTTGCTTTCAACTCTTTGATGATACCTCCTCTTATTGTCTGGTATGCCACTTCTCTGCACACCATCCTGTCGGGTAAAAAATGTGGGAGGGCATGAGGAGGAACTAAACAACCAAATACTCTAATATAGGAGAAATTCTCCTCAATGAACCAATCTTAGAGATTGCCCAAGTTCCCCATAATCCTTTTTGAAATATGGGTCGGTGGGTGACAATAAATAGCTATATGAACATGCACTACCATGTTGTGAAATTTTTTATAAAAGAAATATTTGGTGTTCTCCTCCCATAATTTGGAGTGATAAAAATGAATTGGCTCAAAACTGGTTGGGGTCCAACTCCAGTTCATCAGGGGAAAAGGGGTCATGAAACAAATGGAATCCATAAAATATGCCAACATGTAAAAAGGGGAAAGATTCTCTTTTGATTTTGCTGATTTATAATCAGTGATTTCCTTGGCCAAATTATTCGACAACATTTTGGCCCAATTGAAAGTATAACCCTCGTCTACCTCATTCATGATGTCTACCCACTCAACCAAGAAATGTGTAGGGTTCTTCTTCCTGAAAAAACGATATATCATCATGGCTACATACATCATATGAACATTTAAAGACGTCGTGGAGTGCATACCATGAGCATCGGCTCTGAATTTTTCTAGATGTCCCCACCAAGTCTTGACTATATCATGACCATTTTTAGCATATTGGGTGCATTCCTTTCTCTCAAACTCTAGAAGGAATGCGACATTGTAAGTGTATTTAGGAGTAGGGGAAAGTTTGTAGATTACTTGTAGGTTTTATGGTCGGAAAGAGCCGATGGTGACCTGCTGGTGGTTGATGATGCTCTTGTTTTGGATGTCGACATGTTCCAAATCTCAACTTATCATATCGTTATAGGGTATGATTGTTGGTCACACAACGATCTTATGCAGTTGTGACTGTGCTACATGTCTAAGCTTAGCTGTAAAAGAGTCATTGTCTTCTTCAATAGAGTCATCTGGAAAGTTGATGATCTCATGCTCTAGGACATCAAAAACTTGCGTCCAAGTTTTAATGGCATCCGCAACTCGCAGACTTGTATCTGATAGAACATCTACATTTGGATTTGAATCATCACTTGATGCATAAAGCTTCTTTGAAACTTTTTGTGGCGCCATAATCCTCAAGGAAATAGAATTATCTTACCTGTGACAAGAGAAGTTTGTAAGCTCTACATTGGATAAAAAATACTAATTGCAAATGGTAAAAATGACTTTGAAATTCAAAGTTATTTATTCAAAAAGTCTATCGATCTTTGTATAGATTTACTAATGAAGAATTTATTAAACTTAATAGAATTCATTACCTGGCAATTCAAAATCCTTATTTGAAATAATTAAACTTAATCCATCATAAATGCCATTAATACTTCGACGGTTCATGTTCGGGAGTGTTGGATGTGATAGGGTGGAAATCTCCCAAAGTCCGAATTCGCAGAGGAGTTAATCGCTGAGTAATCACTTTTAAGTCTTAATTAATCATGTTTAAAATGTTGTATTAACTTTAAGTATTTCGGAAGTTCAGACTTTGGAGGTTTTGAATACAACTTAAGGGAAATTTTCTGAAATCCAAAACTGTGAAGTAATTAATTGACTCTTAATCATGACTCATTAAAGTCATTAATCGTTTTATTAATTCCTTGAAAACCCTTTTTACTTTTTGTAATCACTTTACTTCGACTTTTTGATAATCCAGGTATTGTGAAATCAAAAACTTACGAAGAGTAATATCTCAGAGTGACATGGCAGGGATGATGTCATTCTAATGATGTGTCAAGAAAAGAGAGGTGCCATGTGTCACTCGAAAATGTGTGAATCATCCGATGTAAATGTCGAAAGTAAGTGCCACGTGTCAACTCAAGGGAATAATTTTAAAGGGCATGTGTCCTATGACTTGTGTTCGTGATTTCTTTAGGAAAAGTTGCAAGTGGTTATCTTTGGGTTTCAGAGTTTCGGGGTTTTCGTTGTTTGGTTTTGTTGGAATACCCAAAGTGCGGAGCTACGAAGAGATCATTGAAGGCCTTCCTTTAAAACACAAGCGGCTCCAAAACTTCGGAGATCATTAGAATCATTAGATCAAAATAAAGAAACTCCTCGACGATAGATACTATAAGCACCTTATTGCTAAATAACAACCAATGGATTTGATTTAAAATTAAAAGGAAACTCTCTAAGTTTTTTTCTTTTTGGGTAAAAACTTTTATTTCTAAGAGGTAAAATATAAAGTTCAAAGCTCAAAATTAGGCGTGTTCCAACATAGGCTCCATCTAGGGATTGTGGCTCCCTCTGAGGTGCGAAAGAACAGTAGACCAAGTGCCTTTATTGGGTAAATAGAGTCATTATTTATTTTTGAAAAACATTTTCCAGTTTTATCTAAGAATTAATCACACATAGAAAAATGAACTTAACCAAATCTCAAAAACCTTCAAAACATACTTACTGATTGATCTCAAGTTAGGCTATCTAAAATTTCCTTTTCTTAAAACTGATTTTAGAATTGTTTAAGATAATCAAAACAACTTTAACTGAAATATCAGTCTTCAACTAACTTTGTTTGCTTCAAGGTTAAACATATGTAACAATTTATTTAGGGAATCCCTAGTTGGTTCAAGATGTAAATATCACCGGAAAGAGAACTAGATAATAGAGTGTGATATATGGATATGTATGAAAGCCTTACAGATATCATAGATATTTCTTCACTACCAGTGAGCCTATTCAGTACCTCGGTGAATTTATCTACTTTTCCCATTGAATTTTCTTTCACCACTTCAATTAGCACTTTTGCACTTTGCTGAGATGAGGGCAATCATTATATGAATTTCCTTTCATCATTTCTTTTGTACAAGATGGGGGAAATCAAATTATGAATTTCCTTTCACCACCTGTCTTATATTTTAACATTTTTAAGTGGGGACAATCATTCTGTATGTATCACACAAGGGATGATATCTGTTTAAAATTTTGAAAAGAAGGCATGTCAACAATTTTAAGAATACTCTGAAACTAACTTTCTTCCAATTTTCAATACACCTTCGCCTATAGGAAACATTTTTTATGGGGATTTTAATCTTTTCAGGGATAAACCTTGAGAAAATTAGTCAGTTTAAATTCCTATAGAAGATCTAAAACTATCAGGATTAGCCTAGACATACTTTTTCAATTAAAAACAAAGGAACATAAATATTTTCACCTAATCTTGTTTTGAAAATATGTTTTTAAGTTCTCAGAGTCAAGGTGAGTTTCTTTCTTTCTATGAAGACTAAGAAAGGATAAAGAAAATATGAACTAGATAAGAACTTGGGGATAGGTAAAAATAACCAAATTGGGGATTCAAAGGACCTGACACAAAATATCATAGTTCTACACAAGTTTGTGTATTTGGTTCAGACTTCCTTCGAGCTTATTTATTTTTATTTTATTTTAATTTTAGAGATGGCTTTAGAATTTATCAGTATGACATTTTAAGTTGTAATTTTATACCTCTCTGCTTTTTAGGTTGGGTGATAGCATTGTCATGAGCAAAAAACTTCCTTCACATTCATTTCAAAAGGATTTTTCTTAAAATTTTATTTGAACTAGAAGAGTAGGAATTCATACCTCATTTTCCTTTTGAACTTTCAGCAAGGCAGATTATTATTTATCACATGTTTTTAGATAAATAAAATGTGTGAAAAACATGTGTCAAAATTTTATTCAGCCTCATCTTTTGTTCAACAAGATATATTCTGCAAAAGGAATAAAATGAAAAATGTTAGAAAATGTTGTAGAATAGAGATGGTATGTGATACAAATGTTTTTTATATTTTATTCCAATGATGTCAAGAAATCATAAATTTGTTGAAAATATTTACAACAAATGATCAAATGACTCAGATAATTTACAAAAAGAAAAGAAAAATTAAAAATTAAAATAGCCAATGTCAATCCAATCTGATATATACAATGGAAATCTGAAATATGACTACTGGATGAAATGTTTTAAGTAACGCCTGTTGATAGGAGCGTCAAGAATTTCTTCATCAATATTTTCCAGTGAGAATGATTTTTTTCCTTCGGCAACTGCAATTTTGAATGGTCTGAAACAGAGATGATCAAATTTTCCATGTTTCCCTGCATCTTCCTTTCTATCTTCCCATTTTAAAACTAAATCGCCAAGAAGAAATTCCTTGTCTTTGGATTTTTTATCGAAAAGGGATTTCATATTATCCTGTTACTTTTGAAGCTTATCATCCACTTCCACTCTATTTTGTTGAACTTTGATGATTCAATTCATTATTCTCGTAACATCGTTCAACTCTTCATTTGCATCCTGCCAGAGTTTCATCACAAGAAGAGAAATATTGATAGGAAGGATAATGTCAGTACCATAAACCAATTGGAAAGAAGACATACCTATAGATTTCTTGGTGCCAATTTGGTTTTCCCATAGGGCAAACTTTAAGTGGATATGCCGAGCTTTTTTATTTTCTGTCAATTTTTTTTTTATTATAGTCATGAAGCTCTTGTTAGATGTTTCGGCCAACCCATTTCCCTGAGGATAATAAGTTGTATAATGACCTAAAACAATGTTGTATTTCTGATAGAAATTGATCATTTCCATCGACTTAAAATCCTAAGCGTTGTTAGTGACTATTTTTCGAGGACAACCAAATATTGCTAGGATGTTTTCTTCCAAAAAGTTTATTACTACCGAATTTGTAGCATTCAATGTCGGAATGTCTTCAACTCATTTAGTAAAGAAATAGGTAGTGGTTAGAATCCATCTATTTTGAGCACTTGATTGCATATGGATTTCTCCGATCAAGTCTAGGCCCCATTGTTGGAAAGGAGCTTCAACTTTTACTGGAATTAAAGGTAAGGTAGGGATATTTTTCTTACCAATGACCATTTTGCATGAATTACAAGCTCTGACCCTTGCATTCACATAAGTAAATAACTTAGTCCAATAATATCCTGCCCTTAAAATCTTGTAAGTTGTTTCTCTCCAGGCATGATGTCCCCCGCATATTCCTTCATGAAATTCATCAATGACCCCTTCTGTTTCAGATTATGTCAGGCAACATAAAAAGAAACCCAAAGGGTCTTTCCAGTACATCTTGCCATCAACAATGCAATACTTAATTGCATGTATTTTTAAAGTCCTTTCTTTAGAAGGAGCAATGTCATTTAGGAATTGAAGAGTAAGGAGGTATGTAACAATATCACGATACCAGGCAGAGGAAAAAAATTGATCTTCAACCCAAATCATAGGTGCTTGATCGTCAATTTCCTCTATATCCAGGAGGGAATCATGTGATTCGAAGTTATTTATTCCAGGTGCTCTGAAATTTGATTTAGCTAATATACTTTCCAGACCTTCAACTTTTACTAGCTTGGTTGGTTTCACTTCTAAATCAAACTCTTGAATTTTATCCAACCATCTACCTCTTCTTCCATCATTGTCTGGCTGAACCAAGATATATTTAATTGCATTTGTTGGCACATAATAAATTACTTTGGAGTGAAAGACATATGTTCTGAAATCCTTGAGAGCCTTCACCATTGCATAATCTTGTTTTTCAAGTATATCATATCTTATCTCTGCATCCCTGAGGCTTTTTCTGAAAAAGGTTATTGGATGTTCAAATCCTTCTTCGTTATTTTGAAGGAACACTGTTGCAACAATATGTTCATAAGAGAAAGAGAAGATTAAGAATTCATTTGTATAGTCTGGACTTACTATTACTGGTGCTTCCCCTATAACTTTCTTAACACACACGAAAGATGCTTTGGCTTCTACAATCCATTTTACTTCGTTGTCCTTTTTTAGCATATATGTAATCAATTTGATTATTTCAGCAAAGTTAGGAATAAATATCCTCAAAAAACCGATCTTACCTAAAAAGGATTGAATCTCTTTTCTATTTCTAGGAATATTAATCAGGTCAATAGCCTCAACTCGCTTAGGATCAACCTTGATTCCATCCTTTGAAACTATATGACCTAAGAGTTTACCTTCTTGCATAGCAAAGTGTGATTTTTGGGGGTTAAGTGAAAAACCAAACTTTCTGCATTTTTCAAAAGTTTGTCTGAGGTGCATCAAATGTTCGACATCAGAATTGGAAAAAATGGTCAGATCATCTAGATAAATAACAACAAATTTTTCTTTCTCACCGACGAACATGATATCCATTGCTCTTTGGAAAGTTGTTGCTGCATTCATCCAACCAAAAGGCATTTTATCATACATAAAGGTTCCCCATGGAGTTGTAAACGCATTCTTTTATCTATCATCTTCATGAATATCGATCTGATTATATCCTAAGAAACCATCAATCATAGAAATTATGTTAGCCCTGACTACCTTTTCTAAAATGTGGTCCATCTTTGGGAGCGGGATAGTTATCTTTAAGAGAAGACCAATTTAAGTTCCTAAAATCAATGCAGAGTCGTATTTCGTTGTTATTCTTTCTAATAGGGACCAAATTGGCCACCCATTCAGAGTTTCTGAGGGGAACGATGATTTTTTCATCGAGGATTTTCTTAACTGCCCTTTCTATTACTGGTAGAAGAATTGGGTTTATCTGTCTAAGATTTTGCCTAAAAGGTTTAATACCATGTTTTAAGGGAATATTGTGTTCAATAACAGAAGTATTGTAAGTGTTTTAGATCATCATAGGACCATGCAAAAACATCTTTATACTGTCTAAGTAACTCAACATATTTACTCTTTATTTGGGCCGGAAGGTATTTTGATATTTTGACCATTTTGGGATCTTCATTAGTTCCTACATTACAGTCTTCAACCTCTTCGGGTTGAGGTCGCAAGGTAAAATTTAAAGGAATATCATCCTGGTCAAACAACCTTTCTAAGGGGATCATGCCTCTAGGAATTTGATTGTTTTTAAGTAAGAGCATGTGATGCTTTGCAATTTTATCTTAGAACTTCTCTGGGTTCTCTCCCTCCTGCATAATCCAAGCAAGATCATTCTGATTTTCTTGATCTATGTGGGTCTCAAAAAAATCATCAACCATTTACAGGAACTGTTTGATTTGTTCGTCATATTCAAACACTTTCCAATGCTGAAAATTGTTCGGAATCGAAGGTCTATGTCTCATCTCGATGTGATATTTAAGTTTCAAAAAAATGGGTGGTATGAAGGTCGCAACAGCTTTAGACAAAGAATCAACTCATTGATTTTGCATTCTGGGAATAGAGTGAATATTAAAGGACGAGAAGAAATTATCTATAAGATCCCAGGCACAATTTCTATATGATCTCAATCTCAAATTCTTAGCTTGATATTGTTGTTTTATTTGTTTTACAATGAGCTTTGCATCACTATAAACTATCAAATGTTCGATTTTTAACTTTCTTGCAGCTTCTAATCCTAAGACTAAAGCTTCATATTCATAAACATTATTGGTATAATCGACCTCCCATTGTAATCTATAAGAGAAAGAAACAACATACTCATCACCTGGTGCCACGAATAAAACTCCATCTCCTTCTCCTTCGTAGGATGGGGCACCATCGTAGAATATTTTCCACATCCCTTCTCTAACATTTAAATTTTTCTTTGAAATTTTTGTTTTTTGATTGTCTTCTTCTATACATTCTTCAAAATCATCATCTTTAAATAATATACAATTTCCTAATTCCTGATCAGCAACATAGACTGGGTATTTATTGGGTTTTTGAGGGTCACTTACAGTATATGCCAGTCTAGTTTCTTTGTACAGTCGAGTGAATTGTCCACCAAAAATTGGAATTGTAGCGTAAGTCATGTCTAGCTGAACTGATCCTCCTAACTTGGCGCCCCAAGATATGGATAGAAGCATACCATACTTGGAAGGAACGTCAGCAACAACCACGTCCATAAGGATACTTTTCACAGGAATATGAGCAAGATTTACCACTAAATATTTAATCATACCCAGACACTTAACCTTTCTAGAGTCAAACGAGTATAAATCTTGATAAGGTCTGGTAATTTCAAGGCCCAATTTATCCGTGTTAATATTAGGCATTAAATTATGCGAGGCTCCTGAGTCTAACATGCAATTGTGAAGTAAATGATCATGCACAGTCAATGTAATATAGAACGGAGCAATAAAATCTTTACTACTTTCAATGTGTGGCCCAAACATGATTGTAGGTTTTTTGTCCTGCAAATTGATAACATCATCTTGACATTCAGCATCAAAATTTTTTATTGCTTTAGCGATTTGTTTTTTATCGATCAGGTTCCTCGCAAGTTCAACCAGAGGCATTGGAATTTTAATTTTATTAAGTTCATTCTCTAAATTGAAACTCACAATTGGTTTTTCAATTTCCTTGGTCTAAACTTCTGCTTTTGTATTTTTTGGCTTCTTAGTTTGCACTACTTTCATTTCAACCTGCTTTATTCGGGTAGCTTGCATCTTAGTTGATGGTTTTGTAACTGCTGCCTCATTTTCTTTGTTTCATGATAAAATATTTTTCAGTGGAATATTTGTAGAACTTTTTTCTCTTGGCCTTAAATCATATTTATGTTGAAGCTCGACCATTATTGAGTCAGTGAGACCTTTGTATGTAAAATCCCCCAGATTGTTGATTTTTTCATCATTATTAAACATAGATTCTAGGTCTAAGGATTTCTCATAATCCTGCTTGGTTAGGTGAGGCTCAAGATCATCATCGATGAGGTTTTTTAGATCTTCCTCTAATTCATGATAGTCTTGCACTTCATCTCTCTACATGAAATTCTCAGTTTTAAACGGAGCTTGAATCTCTTGATCCTCAGTTTTTATTTGTCTTTGTTGTATCTGAGGATTAGGGTTTCTCCTAAATTGATTTCTAACGTATGGATCAGGTTTGTCTTGCTCTATTTCCATCCTGGAATTTTTTTTTGATAAATCCTTAATAATTTTGGCCATCTCATCCATTTTTTCCTCTGCGGACTTTCTAGATCCAAAGGGTTTTGCATGTTATTTAAAATGCCTAGGTTCTTTGGTTCCCATGTCAACCTTAGTTTTCAACTTCCCAGATGTCATCATATTGGACTCAATTTCTATGGCATCATATTGCATCCCTGCTAAAGTAGTGGATCTCCTTTCTCTCAAAAGTAAATCAAAATCAAAATCAAAAGCCCCTACAAAAGTGCCTTTTCCAGCTGGTTGAGAAGGTTTAACTATAGCTGGGATTTTGTGATAAAGGTTATTAAATATTTGGATAAATTCTAGGATTGATTCAAAAGTCTTATTTCTCAAGGCTCTGAATTCGGTTAAGTAATAGAGATGATCCTTTTTCTCGCCCCATTTTCTTAGGAAGTTTATAGATCGCCATATGATCGTATAGAAACTACTGGGAGTCCTCTGAACCAAGTTATTATATGTCCTTCAAAAGTATGTACTAACAATCTTTTGTAAACTTCCTCGTGCTCAGTGCCAAGAATATAAGCAAACTAATCAAAAAAGTATATATGTTCTTTTTTTGTTAGATCCCCTTCTCCCATGAATTTGGGGAGGCTCTTCATGTAATTTCCGGGTAAATCATGCAGGACAGCATGAAGAAATAAGAGAGCATATCTAGTAGCTACCTTGGCAAAGATCCTATGAGTTTGAGTTGTTCCACCAACCCCTACACCTTTGGTACCACCAGCACTGGCACCTTCACCCCCGGCCATTGAAAGTCTATGAGACAGAACTCGAGGGCTAAATAGGATATTTTCAAAAACTTCAAAAGACTAATCTACTGATCTTTCGACTACTTAGGGATGTTGTGAATGAAGTTCGGGAAGAAGATCGTGAGAAGACGAAATATCTAAATAAGGGGGAAAAGGAAAACTTGAGCTTGGATCCTCAGGTTTACCTGATGTAAATATAGGAGAAGTAATAGGGGAGGAATCTGGGTATAGAAGATAATCTTCATAATTTCAGGAAAAAGAATCGGTTGAGTATTAATGATAGTGGGGATTGAAAGGGATCCTTTTTTTTCACTGGTAAAATTATTTATCAAAGAAACAGAGATGGTCTGGTTTACTTCAGAAGTAATTACCTCTGGAGTTTCAAGTTTAACTTTGGGTTTACTTGTTGATGCTTCTGCATAATGAAATTGCTTAAAATTTTCTTTAAGAGTTTGTTCTTCAACGAGAATCTTAACATTAACTTGTGTAATTATAGGTTTATGGACCTTACCTGTCGATGCAAAATTTGGTATGAGATATCCCTTTGGTTTCAACAATTTTTCGGGATCCAAAACTGGTGTAGTCTGCTTTTCGTCTAGGTTTTTCCTGGTATTCTTTCGACCGAATGCTATTTTTTTCTACGGTGGAGTCTCTAGGTGAAAGATAAAGTAAGCCTTACTCACATATTCAATTTTTTTTCACCATCAAAGACCAAAATTTACCTTGTCGTTTTCTCAGGGAAAAATGATTTCACTTCTCCGTCCCCAATAACGGCGCCAAAAAGATGTTTTTCCTAAGATTAATTCTAAGGATCAAAGAATAATGTCAGGCATCAAAGGTTTTAAATGAAATGTTTTAATGATTTCTTTTTCTATCTTCAGTTTTTTGAGAAATAATCATTAAATGAAATTAATAATAAGACAGTACAGAGGTTGTATCTCGTTATTTGAGTTGCAATTATAATGTCAAATGATGTAGAAATATTTACAAAATTGTTAAATAAAGTCAGGTATAAATTACAGATAAGTCTCACCTTGTTTGTAGTAGAAGAAAAGTAGAATATGCACCCTTGAACATGATATAAAATGCAGTAATTCACACAGATCACAGGTCTTGTTTTACTCACAGTAATAATAGAGGAAAAGTTGTTTACTGAATGAACTCATGGTATAATATGATCACAATAGATGTAATACTAAATTGCAATCAATCACTCTTCAAGAATTACAAAAAGAAATTCAAAGGAATGGAAACACAGTGGGAACACATAACTCAAATTGAATGAAACTTATAATATTTGTCTACGCTTGTATTAATAATCAAAAAGAGTTTCTCTATTACATTTGGCAAGAAGCAGCCTTGAATATATCTAAAATCTGTGTATTTATACAAAATCTGTCACAATTGAAAACCGTTGGACTTCTTACAATATTTGACTAAAAAGAGAATACATCTGAATAAAACAACAACATGCAAAATGAGTTTTGTTGGTGCTTCCTCTGTCTCTTCATCTGTTGGTAGATGCGCTCTCTTTACTTTTATATTTGAGCCAAGTACACATGTCATTAATTCCACCCCAATCATTTGGCTTATTGTCTTGGCCATTTGATCTCGTTCCCATTTGTCCCTTCGGGTGTGTTCAGTGGGGCAAGTAATTGCAGTTGGAGTCATGGTGTGGAATAATTAGATGAATAGCTCAGTGTTGGCTCGTTAAGGGATGGATAATAGTTACAGGTAAGAGTAATTGTTCACAAAAAGAATGATGGGGGAAAAAGTGTCTAACGAGGAGGTGGGATGAGTGGATGCAAGAATGTGGGCAGAAGGGATAGACGGGGTAAGTGATTGTTGGAGGATGAAAGGTAGATTGGGTGGAGAAGGTGGACGATGTGCATGCTTTCTCATTTTATCCCAACTACACTTGCTTTTCCTTGTTCAATGCATTGTGTTCATCTGTCCATCAATGCTACCACGAACCTTGAAGGCTCAATCCTTTCATTTAATTCAAAGACAAACATCTTCTTCTATATTTGGGGCAACTTCTTCTGGATCTTGTTCACTTCTTGGACTGTGGCCTGAAACTGTGAACTTGGACTAACCAACCATTCGTTGATTTTAAGTAGATCAATCTGTCTCATCTCTTGGATAGTTGCATGAGTAGCCTCCTTGTTCTTTCTATATCTTTGTTGGTTCATTTCTATCTCAATCTGCCCCAAGGCCTCTGAGACATTATTCCCTTCGAACTCAATCAGTTTTTTATTTAATGAAGACAATGCCTCAAGACAAGCCTCTTTTACATCTCTGGAAAGTTTCTTGTCTTCTTCTAGATTTGTTTCCCAGGATTTTAGGGCCATTTCTCCTCTTACTTGTTCAGAATGAGAGAGAAGAGGAAGATCAGGGGCATTATCACTCTGCATCCATATGAGAACCTCTTGAAACTTAGACCGGGCTGAGTAGGCCTCTTTTTCCTTGAAATATATATCTTTTAGGGAAAGTTCCACTGCCTGAAAACATTTTTGAATAACATCTACTTTCTAATAGAGTTCTTGTTGGGAAACTTCCAACCTCTCATTGATTTATGATGCTTTAGTTTTGAATGCCTAAATGTATATCATTGTGTTCTCTGTTAAGGTCAATCTGGCCTGCAACTGCTCTATCAACTTGTCACGCTGAGTGACCAGACCTTGGCTAGTCTGTGAACTCCAGTAGATCAGGTCAAGGTTATCCTGTAATTGCTTAATTTCCTATTAATGGCTAGCCCCGATTTTCTCAAAGTCCTGGTTCATCCTGCTTATAAAAGTATGCTCTGTATTATATATCTCATTTTTCAATTTTTCTACCAAGAGGCATTTATGTCGTAGTTGTTCGGTCAAATTCTCCACTGACCATTGATTAGCAGTGGAAAAAGCCCCTAACGAACCTGCAACTTATTTTGCAAAATATGGACCATCATGGTCTTTCCCATCATACACTAGTATTTTCCTTTTAGTGATAACTCCATCCTTTTGGTGAGATTCTCTCTTCATGATGGCCTTTCGTTTCTTTATAATAAAAAAATATGAGGGAGGCATTTCTTCGAGCAAGATAAGAGTAAGATCACCTATGAAAGTGAGTTCAGAACTAGGATTTCCGAAGCTGGTCTGTAGAGGGGTTAATGATGCAATGGGAGAAGAAATTTCGGTGGAAGGTTCTTGTCATCTAGTATTCAGGGTTCCAATAGGAGTAGTTGGTGTTGGATGAGGGACAATTTGTCCCAGATTCATGAAGGCTTCGAACCGAGCTTACACTTGTGGATCATTCAATCCTGATAGTGATGCTCTTATCTCATGAAATAACACTTATGGGATTTTTGGGACTTCCTCATCTTTGTGCTTAGAAGAGAAACTTGGCTCAGATCCTATAGGCCTAGATTCATGTGAAGGAGGCGTGGGTATTGACTCTCCTTGGAATATCTTTGGTAAGTTGTTTCATCTATGTTTTTGAAAGCTGAGGAAACTAGCTTGTTGGTCAGGGGGAAGATTCTGGAATCTGCTTTGGAATTCCTCATAAGATCTAACTTCTTTGAACATTTCATCATAAGGAGAATTATCATGAATGTATCTCTTCATGTTAAACTAAGCCAGATTATTTTCCACTATTCTATGTGGATAATGCTTCTTGAATTTGATGTCAACTAATTTGACATCCTCCATGGTTGTGGCTTCGACTTTAGAGTGACCGAAATCTAATAATGTAAACATGCCAACCTAAATGGGGAAAGTCGACCAAACCTTTTTCTGAGTTTATTTCAACTCTTTGTTGATACCTCCTGCTATTGTCTAGTATGCCACTTCTCTACACACTAGCATGTCCGGTAAAAACTGTGGGAGGGCATGACGAGTAACCGAACAACCAAATACTCTGATATAGGATAAATTATCCTCAATGAACCAGTCTACGAGCTTGCCCAAGTTCCCCATAATCCTTTCTTAAATCTGGGGCGGTGGGTGACCATAAATGGCTATATGAACATGCACTACCAGGTTATGACATATTTCATAAAAGGAATATTTGGCATTCTCCTCCAATAATTTGGAGTGATAAAAATGAATTGGCTTAGAACTAGTTGGGGTCCAACTCCATTTCATCAAGGTAAAATGGGTCATCAAACAAATGACATCCATAACATATGCCGACATGTAAAAAGGGGCAGGTTGCCCTTTTGATTTTGTTGATTTATAATCAGAAATTTCCTTGGCCAAATTATCCAACAACATTTTGGCCCAATTGAAAGTATAACCCTCAGCTACCTTGTTCATGATGGCTACCCACTCATCCGAGAAATGTGTAGGGTTCTTCTCCCTGAACAGGTGACAGAGCATCATGGCTACATATAACATATGGGCATCTAAAGACTTTGTGGCATACATACCATGAGCGTTAACCCTGAATTTTTCTGTATGTCCCCACCAGGTCTTGACTATAGTATGCCCATTTCTAGCATATTGGGTGCATTCATTTCTCTCAAACTCTAGAAGGAATGCGACATTGTAAGTGTATTTAGGAGTAGGGGAAATTTTGTATGTTACTTGTAGGTTTTCTGGTCAGAAAGAGTCGATGGTGACCTGTTGGTGGTTGATGATGTTGCTGGTTTGGATGTCGACATGTTCCAAAGCCCAACTTATCATATCCTTATAGGGTATGACTCTTGGTCGCGCAACGATCTTATGCAGATCCGACTATGCTACATGTCTAAGCTTAGTTGTAAAAGAGTCATCGTCTTCTTCGGTAGAGTCATCTAGACAGTTGATGATCTCATGATCTAAGACATCAAAAACCTTTGTCCAAGTCTTAATGGCGTCTGCAACTCATGGAGTTGTATCTGATAGAACATCTGCGTTCAGATTTGAATCCATTTGGGTAAAAATTTTTATTTCTAAGAGGTAAAATATAAAGTTCAAAGCTCAAAATTAGGCATGTTCCAACATTACCTACCATCTTGATCTTTACTACCATAACCTCCCAATATTCAAATTGGATTCCCTTCTCCCAACTTTATCTTATGTCTCTCTTCCCAATCAATGCTAGTGTTTGTTAGGGTTATCACTTTGGCTATCACATCCTCGGTCCCATATGATTTTTTTACTAACTATTAGTAACCAACCCTCCTTGCACTAATGTTTTCTTTCGTGATTATTGCATGTATGCATTAGAATACTCTTGGAGTTGTTTGTTTGGATTTCTATCAAAACTTAAAGTTTTCCTTTGTTGATGTTGGCCTTGACTTTCCTATGATTGGGTTTTTTTCAATCCAACCAAGAATGTGGTTCTAAATGGATTCATCCATTTAGTCACGTACTCAATTGAAAATTAGAGTATCTTATTTCTTTCATATGATTATCATTGACACATACACACTTATCCTTCACACATACAGGGTTCCAACATCACAGATGCCCTATAAGGCTGCCTGAGATGCCCTTTTTTTGTCATGAATTTCTTTGTGTGTTAATTTTGTATCATGTAACATCTCTAACTATGATGCCTACAATTGAATTACACATCTTTTCATAATTGTGCATTGTAGTTTACAACATATGGCATGGTAGTTGCATTGAATATGTAAGTGTGAACCGACATTATGATTATTAGTGCCATAGTTACATCACACAAATTGTGTATATATACTCAAATATACTCACATAAACTCTTGACATATTGAAATGAATCCTATATGTCAATCAATTTAATTGCTTAAATTGATGAACATTAAATTATTAATCTGAGAGCTCGTAAACTTGTGAGATGTCATCAAAATATATGTAGGATCAGGTAGAAAACTCTAAGCTAAGAACACAAAATTCAAAAGTACTTTGTTTGATAGGACACTTCCAAGAACCAAAGTTAAGTACATAATTTGGCTTACTGAATGAATCAACTAATCCATGTAGCTTAATCAAACTATAAAATAAATTCACTCAAATGAAATTGCAATGCTGAAATCAAATCTAGAAGATAGTATAATTGAACTTCCAAGTCATGTAGCTTTCACTTTCTTAGAATATTCGGGTCAATGGTTTCTAATATCTTCGGTATCACACAACACACACAACCGTTAAGACACTTGCAGAAATTGAAGAGAAGAAATAAGTGAGCAGTAAATAAATTGACAGAAAGCAATTAAAAGGCATTGCAACAAGCATAAAATAAACTAGCCTATGAAATGAAAAAATCAATGCAAAAATAAAATAAACTAGCTAATGTGCAGTGCATACTCAGGTCATGGGGAACTGTAGTGTTCCCCAACTTAACCAGGGAACATTACTATGTGGAAAAACACATAAAATGGAATTTTCTTTTGCTAAACAATTGTTGTAGCTTACTAGCTACAATTTCAACACATTTTTGACAAATATTTGATACCCATAATTAAATGCAACTACAACATTCTAAAAAAACATGAATGCAAATGATAGAACATCTATAACAACATATGAAGCCATTCTCATATGCAGAGTAAATGCATAGCAACTACATTCATGGAATAACTCAGCAAAATAGGTAAACACTTATCTTTAAAAGGGATTTTGTGCAATCGGTTGCTTAGGAAGGACATTCCACCCAACCATAGACCTGTTTTTACAAATCTAAAAAACAAGTAACCCTCGATTTGGGGCTAGGAACTCAAAAAATAAGGGTGCCTTTCTTAGTCCCTCACAACTCCATATCACACAACCCACTAGTTTTCTCCTACAGTTATCCCAAATTTCCTCCAACTCTCTTCCTCTTGACTTACCTAACCCAAGGAATGTACCCCTTCACTACTCTCAGTCCATTGGATGTCCCATTCATTTATTAGGGTCTCTTTGGCACAGGTATCTAGGAATATCTTAGTTGGGAACTCAAGGGAACTCATTGCTAGGAAAACCATCATCAAAAACAATAGAAAACACTTGTTGATACAATGCAACTCACCCAGGAGTTCACTATTTGGGCCTGAAAACCTGGCTCTTCAATTTTCAAATCCAAAAACACTCCAAAATGCTCCAACATGCTCCATAATTCTCCCATCCTTGTTATTCCATCCCCCAAGCTCTTCTCCCTTATTTTTCTGGTTGTTCATGAAAAACTCCATGTCTAAAACCGCCTATTACCACCCAAATGAATTTGCTCTCCTTTCCCAAGATAGTTGACTCCTCACTCTGCCCAATGTTTATTGTACATCAACCCCATGCTCTCCAATACCTATGGGATGTGACTCTCACGTCCACCTTATGAAAGGTTTTCAATGATTGGGCTCTCATACACTCAACCAAAAAATAGAAGTTTTCCCCAAATGATAATAAAATCTAGAAATGTGGGTTTGAATTAATACCCATAAATTATTTCCCATTTTGGAACCCTCTTGGAATATCTCTAGGCATCCCCCCTCTCTTGTGTATTATTCATCCCCCATCATTGTCCATATCCCAACAGTTGTTATTATAATATGTTTATTTACAATTCGGGAAATACATTTTGAATTTACATTGCTTGGCCATAGCCACATTTATATCTACATTATGCATTACTTAAGCTGGGAATTATAGTGGGGATGTTACATTCCCCCTCCCATAAATTTTTTTATCATCCTTGATGCACCACACCATGATGAAATATATATATATATATATATATATATATATATATATATATATATATATATATATATATATATATATATATATATATATATATATATATNAAATATATATATATATATATATATATATATATATATATATATATATATATATATATATATATATATATATATATATATATATATATACATCACAGCAGCCCCAACCATAATCTCTCATTCTTCTCAACTTGTTGACCCAAGGAATTCACCCCCTTCATTGCCTTCATTCCATTGGGATGCACCATTATTTTATCAAGTCTATCAGCATAAGTGACCAAGAATTTCATAGATATGGTTCTGGTAACTAGCTGCCCAAAATGGAGTCTTACATTTTCAGCTTCTATTTTCTTCAAAATTAGCAAAACTTATTGGGTATTCTTCCCACATGTTTTCTTCATGCTCCCATGTAGAATCTTCAGGACCGTAGTAGTTCCATCAAACCTTTACCAACCCTATGGCTTTGCTCCTGAGCACTTTGACTTTCTGGTCCAGGATGCATACTGGTTCCACCTAGAAATCCCCTTTGTGATCCACCTAGATCACAGTCCAATCAATTATGTGGTTAGGATCAAGCACATATTTATTTAATAATGACACATGAAATACATTATCCACTCTCATGGATTGGGGAAATTCTAGCATGTATGCAATTGGCCAACTTTGGGAAACAACTCAATCATATCGAAATTCCTCTTGCTTTAACTTTTAGGAAAATATGTTCCCTCGCTTTAAAATCTATAAAAACTATGTTCTTGTCTGCATAACTCTTCTACCTATCTTTGGAAGCCTTTAAATTATGCTCGATCCTTTCCATATGCTCTTTCATTTCCTTTAATAAATCTGGCCCAATGATAGCTCTTTCTATTGGTTTATCCCAACTCAATGGTGTGTTACATTTACTACCATACAAAGCTTCAAATGGACTCATTTTTAATGAGGCTCGATACCCATTATTATAAGCAAAATCCACTAAGTGGATATAGTCTTCCCATTTTGATGGTTGATCCATCACATACATTTTGAGCATGTCTTCAATTATCCTATTGGTCCTCTATGCTTTCCCATCTGACTCTAGGTGATATGTCATACTAAGATTCAGATTTGTCCCAAATCCTTTGAACAAACTTTGCCAAAATTTGGATGTAAACTTGGAATATCTATATGAAACTATTTCCTTAGGAATTCCATGTAGCCTGGCAACTTCCTTCATGTAAATCTATGCAATGTTTTTTGCCTTGTGAGTTGTATTCACATGAATAAAATGTGTTGCCTTAGTCAATGTTTCCACCACCACCATGATGGAATCATGTTGCTTCATTGTTCTGGACATATTTTTAATAAAATATATTGTAACCACTTCCCACTTCCCACTTCCATTCCATAATGGAAAATGGCTACAACATCCCCGCTAGATGTATGTGCTCTATTTTCACCTTTTGACACTCTAGGCACTGGGCTATGTAGTTAGCTACTTCTTTTTTCATTCCTGGCCAAAAATATTAGCTTCGTACAACTGTTGGATTTATGATATCCTGGGTGCCCAACATATGGCATGTTATTCATTTCTCTCAACACTATATTTTTGAAATCCATGGAATTTGGCACATACACCTTACCTCTGTACAATATGATTCCATCCTCTTTTAATTCATAATTTTTAAATTTATGTTGTAAATTGCCTTGTTGTAAGTTTTCCTTTATTTGCAAATAAAGTTCATATGAATTTGTTGCTTCAATAATTTTATCCTTTACATCTATTATGTACATGTTGATTTTTGAAATATGCACTTCATGAGTTATTCTTCTAATTGCATCAACCACTTGATTTTCTTTGCCTTTAATATGTTTAATTTCAAAGTCATACTCACTAAGAAATTCCATCCACCTAGTCTGTCTAGAATTTAATGTTGGTTGTCCAAATAAATGTTTTAAACCACAATGGTCTATTCTTAGCTCAAACCTCTTCCCCATGAGGTAATGTATCCACATTTTGAATGCATGTACAATTGTTTCTAATTCTAGATCATGAGTAACATAATTTCTCTAATGCTCTTTTAATTTTTAGGACTCATAGCACACCACATGATATTTTTGAATGAGGACTCCATTGAGCCCTTCCTTTCATGCATTTGTACACACAACAAAGTCTTTATCTATATATGCAATCTTTAATATGGGCGCACTTGTCAAAAACAATTTCGATTGTTGGAAACGTTCTTCCCATTTTGGAGTCCATTCGAACTTCTCTCCCTTCTTTTGCAAAGAAATGATTGGGCTTGCAATATTTGAAAACCCTTTTATGAATATTTAGTAATAACTTGCAAGACCAATAAATGACCTAACCTTCATCACATTTCTTTTCATTTTCCATCCTTTAATGGCCTCTATCTTCTCGGGGTTGACTGATCCCATCTGTTGAAATTATGTGCCCCAAGTAATGCATCTTCTTTTGATCAAAGATGCACTTACTTAACTTGGAATACAACTTATGCTCCCTTAAAATTTTTATCACCATTATCATATGCTCCTCATTCTCCTCTTCATACTTAGAGTAGATGAAAATATCATCTAAGAAAACAATTACAAACTTTTCCAAGTACACCCATTCATTAGACACATAAAAACAATTAGGGAATTTGATAGTTCAAATGTCACTGCCATGAATTCATAATTCCCATGCCTTATTCTAAATGATTTCCTGTTTATATATTCTTCTTTTATTCTCACTCGATGATAGCTTAATCTCAATTCAATCTTGGAAAATAATCTTGCACCTTTTAGCTGATCAAACAAATCATCAATCCTCGACAAGGGATATTTTTATTTATATTGACCTTATTCATCTGTCTGAAATCAAAACACAACCTTAAGGTTCCATATTTCTTCCTCAAAAAAAGAACTGGGGATCCCCAAGGTGACACACTTGGGCATATATACCCCTTCTTAAAAATCTCCTCAAAAGCATCTGCAACTTTTTAAGTTTTGGTATGTCAATTCTATAAGGCATCTTGGACACTAGTGAAGCACTTGGCACCAAATCAATAGAGAAATAAATGTCTTTGTTTGGTGGAAATCATATAATCTCCTCAAAAACATCTTCAAAATCTTTCAAGACCGAATGGTCTTCAAGATTTACCACTTTACCACTAGTTGCCTCTTCCATGTGAGTTGCAAAAGTTTGACATCCCTTCCTGAAACTCTTTTTCAGTTGCATGGTTGAAATTTCTCTAACAACTACATCTCTAAGAATGCCTTGAATATTTCATTGCTACCCTTTCTCATCAAGACAAGTTATTGTCTTGTTGTAATAGTCTAGGACAACATGGTGTTTTTCCAACCAATCCATGTCAATTGGATTGTCATATGAACCCAAAGGAATGATGTTTACATCTACCTTCATGTTGATTCCATTCATGTCTATTGGGAAATATTTAACCAAATCATTGATCTTTCTCTTATCCCATATGGTCAACTGAACTAACCAATATTTCTCATGCTTACTCCTTTGCAAGTGAAATATTTCAATAATGTTATATTTTATGTAACTATGGCTAGATCGAGAATAAATTAAAATTGCCATGGGATGGTTATCAATCTTACCTTCCACTTCAATCATGGGGGATTGATGCTCTATTTTCTTGTTGTCCAAGGATGCATAAATCATTGGCATGCTCCCTCCCATATCTTCCATTGTTTCAGCCTTCTGGATGTTGTGGATTGGCCTTGTTGATTTTCTTGAGAGTTATTCTTGAAAAAGGGTGGCTTAAAACCTTTATGCTTTTTCTCCCTCTTTCTTTTCATATTTTCATTCCAAGTCTTTTGAAATACTGGCCTCCATATACTCTTCTCATAGAGATGAATTTATCTCTATATGGTCTCCTCCAAAGTCTTGGGGTTATCATATTGTATCTTGTCACTATATAAGGAGGGTAACCAACTAAGAAACCTTTGGATTTCGACCTTCTCATCTTTTATGAAGTCAACATACTTGATAAATTTAAAGAACATCTTCTTATACTCATCCATTGTCATGCTTCCCAACTTGAGTTAAAAGAACTCTTTCATCTTTCTCTCATAGTAATGCTCAGACAAATATTTCTCTTGGAAATATCCTTTTAATTTCCTCCATGAGACCCTCTTCTCATTAAGATGCTTAACTTGCTTAAGTTGATCCCACCACATGGTTGTCTTTCCCTGCAAGTGGTAGGTCCAATTCTTATTTCTACCATGGAGGGATAATCGTGCAACTAGAAATATTTATTCATTTCCAGCAGCCAATCCTTGGTCTCTTCTCCCTTCCTATGCTCACCATTGAAATTTGGTGGCTTGATCTTCCTAATTTCACCTTGCAAGATGTCTCCCTCGGTCCTTCTACTCTATCTCCCAACAAAGGACACTCTTTTTTTTCTCTGTGGCCCTGAACTAGCATGAGGTCTCCTAGTGGATTTCTTTGAGAAATGATGGCATCTTCTCCTACTCCTTGAGTGCCTATCATTACCATGCACATCTCTTCTTCTATGGGATTCATATGCTACCACTTGTCTAGAACTAGCTTCGGGCTTTGTGCTAGAGTCCTTATTGGCTTGCTTATGCAACATGTTCAAACTTTGAATTATCTCTTCATGACCCTTAATAATATTTTCATTATCAACTCTATATCTCTGCACTTCTCTATGCAGAATTCTCATAGTTACAGGCTCTTTCCTATCTCTTCTTCCATTTGATTTAGTCTCAGCATTCCCCATGCTGACATGCAGACTTCTGAATTCCTCTTCATGATTGTAGGACCCTTGGGAGTCATCCATTTTTTTGGTTCTCATGTAGAAACTAAACTTTTTCTCTAAACCTCTAATTCTACAGAAAATGTGCATGCAAACAATTTTTGTTACATGGAAAATAAATACGTACACAATTTGGAAAAAAAATAATAAATATTTCTTCCCTTTAATGCCACTAGTCATCTTCTTTTGATTTGAATGTCAAATTTTCTGATCAAAATATTTTTGGGGGTTAATACTCCTCAATACCTTTCCATTGACTATTTAGTTTCCCAATTCTCAGTTCTGAATAGAAAGTTATGGTTTTCAGAAGTTTTGACCATTTTTCCTTTTATATCTGTGCATGCTATAGATGTTCTCTTTCTCTTCCAGCACATTTTTAGATACCCATAACTCAAATATAGCTCTATGGATTACTTCTACAATCCATGATATTTTCATGGACTGCTCTTGGGCCCTAAACTAAATCATGAGCTAGGAGTTATTCCATCTACAAGAAAGTTGGTACTAAATTTTACCCTTGACTATTTAATTTTGGTTGTAATACCCTCATACAAGCTCTGTTTGACGAACAATTTAACTTATTGGAAATCTCTCTACGAGCTCTATTATTTTAGAAGCATAAACTATATTCCTTGGAAGGACTTCCAGGACACACGTTTTATACAAATTTGATTTTCTAAAAAAATTGTTTAGGCCCTCAAAAATGCCCTGCAAGATGAAGACCTTCAAAAACTAGATTTTTATAGAAAATTTCACTAAATTACTGTTGTAACATTCTTATATATAAATAGTTTATCTCAAAATCAAGGTCAATACCAATAGTTGATATTCCTATCATTTCCAAGTTGTAGCTAGACCTCTGCAATCCTGTCAGAAGCTCTTTCTCGAACTCTTCCCATCGAAAGTCCAAATTGTTGGGTACGCAGATGTCTTCAAAATTCGTAGTACGAAACACTATATGACTCTTCCCGTAGGAAACCCTCTATAAAAAACACAACTCACCATGTTCCTCCACCCTTCCAAACAACAAGATCTGATAGCTTATGAGGATCTCTCTGTCGGACTTCATCCATCAGAAACCTCCTCCTCGAATGAACATTCTAACAACCCTTTTCTAAAGGCTCTCAGGAACCATTCTTCTCGAAGCCATGCACTCAAATCCCACATGGCAGTCTCTGATTCATCCAATCGTGATGACATTCCCTATAACATGGCACTCTTATGGAATTCTCTTCCACCCTTGAACTTTCCAAGGAAACATGCTCGATCAATAGATTGGATAGTCATCAATCGGGCCGCTCAATAGCCACGAACATCTCGGGCTCCCAAAAATGTGCACTAGTTACCTCAATCGGAATGACTTCGTCAGATGCCAAAACACCCCCAACATTCTCAATGATCTCTCTCGAAAACACTTTTCCAAAAGAACATCTTTGTGAGATTTGATGGCTAAGAATGACCCTAATTGATCTAACGATTCTTCTTCCTTCGGGTTTCTACCATTGAGCTTCCCTCCCTTCAGAATCAACCTCATTCCCAAATCCAAATCCTTCTGAAACCTTCTTCCTAGAGGAATTTTGGGAATGTCCTACTCATTTTTTATGCAATTCAATCTTGACAGATGATTCTCCAAGTCGAATTAATCTGGGCCATCGATTACCAAACTTCATGACCTCCCTAAAAATTATAGGATTTTGACCCTCTCAGATAAAATCGACTTTGAAAACTGCAACTCGATGCCATAAGTTCTCTTCTTCGACTATTTTGAAGCATTTAAACTCAAAATTTGCTCATAATTTGGGGATTTCACTCTGGTTCACCATTTTCCCCCAAATCCATCACAAGACAAAATCTATAACCACAAGTTTGTTCAATTCACATCGGCTCCTCACCCATACAAGATAAGTGTTGAACCTTGAGCTCTGATACCATTCTGTAGCGTTCCCCAACTTAACCAGGGAACATTACTACGTGGAAAAACACATAAAATGAAATTTTCTTTTGCTAAACAATTCTTGTAGCTTACCAGCTACAATTTAAACACATTTTTGACTAATTTCTAATACCCATAATTAAATGAAACTAAAACATTCTAAAAAATAATGAATGAAAATGATAAAAGATTTATAACAACATATGAAACCATTCTCATATGCAGAGTAAATGCACAACAACTACATCCATGGAATAACTCAGTAAAATAGGTAAACACTTATCTTTAAATGGGATTTTGTGAAACCAACTTCTTAGAAAGGATGTTCCACCCAACCATAGACCTTATGTTCCAAATCTCAACAACAATTCACCCCCAAGTTAGGGCTAGGAATCCACAAAAGAAGGGTGCCTCTCACAGGCCCTCACAACTCCATATCACACAACCCCCTAGTTGTCTGCTACAGTTATCCTGAATTTCCTCCAGCGTTCTTCCTCTTGACCTTCCCATCCCAAGGAATGTACCCATTCACTGCTCTCAGTCCATTGGGTGTCCCATTTATTTATCAGTGTATCTCTGGCATAGATAGCTAGGAATATCTCAACTGGGAACTCAAGGGAACTCATTGCTAGGAAAACCACCAGCAAAAACAACAACAAACACTTGTTGATACAGTGCAACTCATCCAGAAGTTCACTCTTCAAGCTTGACAAACTGGCTCTTCAATTTCCAGCTCCAAAAACACTCCAAAATGTTGCAGCGTGCTCTAGGATTCACCCATCCTTGTTGTTCCATCCCCCAATCTATTATCCCTTATTTTTCTTGTTGTTCATTAAAAACTCCATGTCTAAAACTTCCCGTTACCACCCAAACAAATTTCCTCTCCTTTCCCAAGATAGTTGACTTCTCACTCAACCCAATTTTGATTGTACCTCATCCCCATGCTCTCCAATAATTATGGGATGTGACTCTCACACCCATCATATGACAAGTATTCAATGATTCCCCTCATGCACTCAACCAGAAAATAGAATTTTTCCCCAAATGATAATAAAATTAAGAAATGTGAGTTTGAATTAATACCCATAAATTATTTTCCCTTTGGACCCCTCTTGGACTCTCTCTAGGAATCCCCCCTCTCTTATGGATTAGTCATCCCCCATATCTGTTCATATCCTAGTTGTTGGTATTACAATATATTTATTTACAATCTAGGAAATACATTCTGCATTTACATTGTTTGGTCGTAGCCACATTTATATATACATTATGCATTGATTAAATTGGGGATTATATTGGGGATGTTACAAGATCTCCTTGTTGAGCATACGTTTCATAGAACCACAACGATTAACTCACAACGTTCAACAATAACAAAGTCTTTTTATTATCAGCAATAAGTACAAGGACACTCTTTCCCAATGCATTACACACAATGAATTATTCCCATAAGACTAATATCTTCCTTATATTTGTACGTACAACTTACTTTTCATAGAAGGAAATAGGTTAGAACAAGATGAGACCAATCCCCTAACATGTGGATCTCACAACCATCATATCTTGGATTTAGTTTAAATGAGACCATGGAGGTTGGTGGTGCATTCAATCAGTTTGGAATCAAACTAAACAACATGAAACCATATTGATTCCCATATGGAAAAAACCCATGTGCCTGAATTCGTCCACAAGAGGCGCAACCATTCAAATCATCAAGGTGCTACTAGATGTTTTAAGATAACAATCTGCTACAGGAATTATGGAAATTGTCATAAAAATGTGTTTGAAGATATGCCCATACGTTCCTTGATGTAGACTTTTTGATAAATTTACATAGATGTCGCCTAAATGGCTATATTCTGCACAAAACCCATGTCTCTAAATTTCCAAATTCATCCTTACCTACTTGAAAATGACGAGGTAAAATTTCCCTTGGAAACTATCCGCTATAGGAAATCTTGTAGCAAGGGTGCTACCAAATTTCTAAATTGTCACAAAAGTCTGACCATTCTACTAGTTGTGAGATAAAAACAAATTATAATCTAAGAAATCATTAAATCATTGGGAAATATCTTAAAATCATCAATTTATTATCTAATAGAGATTCTTAAAGATACACCTTAATGAGGGGATAAATACGGTAGTGAGAGATGCAAAATGATGGAGATAAGGGAGTGTGGTAGGTGGAAAAGGGAGTCTTTGGCATTTGAAATATGTGACAAAATTCAATATCAATGCTATACTCGATAGAATATTCCCATAGAAAATCTTGATATATTGAATGGGCTCCAAACTATAATGAGCATTCGAAGTCACAAGTAAAAACTCGTTGCTAGATTCACAACAATAATGATCACTTGTAATGATTTTGCTAGCTAAAGAAAAAAAAAAAAAAAAGGAAACTAAGTCTCATACATCCACAATCCCTTATTGTTGTTGACAATTTTCTCCTCCATTGCAATGATTCACACCTCCTACCCATATTTTGCACCTTAATAAAAAAACCAACGAAGTACAAGTAGCCAAGTGAAAACCAACTTAGGAGAAATATTCAAAAAACCCTGCAAAATGAAATTTGGTGCAACAATATCATCATGAGGCACATGTCACTCTACATCACATTTGTGTCATCTTGCATCAGATGATTTCATCAGTATGCATCATAGTTGTGTCACATTAATAAAGTTGCAATGATTGATGCATCATATTAGTCTTTTGTTTTGTCAATATTATGTTATATTGTGTCCCTATGTGTTCTCTACACCCTATGGTGTCAATTTTATGTATTAGGTTCCATATAAGGATTATATATGTGGGGTTTTGTATGTGCCTTAGTTGTGTAGGTTTAGTGCTTGGATTAGTTGTATGATCTAGGTCATTTCATGTTTGTTGGACCATCATGATCATCCCAGAATCATATTTACGTGACCGAAATTGTGAATGTTGTCGACGAATCATTAAGAGATGAAACTATGAATATCATATATCATTGGAAATATTTTAGAGAGTACTAAATGGCATAATCATATATTATGTAATAAAATAAAAATGAAAAAAGAGGAGTATGGTGATACTAAATTGTCCAAAAAACTATGTTTATGAACATGATATTACGAAAGGTGTTGATAGATAACTAGGAGGAAAAACCATGAGAACTTATTTTTCAATTGAATGATGAATGGTTCTGATATTGATGTCGATATGGTTTTTATTGGATACTCTATTTACTTTTGTGTTTACTTATTTCTAGTATTCAATGTTTAATTCATTAAATTTAAAATAACATGATTGAATTATGTGTTTGTATCACTCCGCAATCACAAGTAGAATTGTTGATAGACACAAAACAATAACATCATTTGTAACTATTTTTCCAACCAAAACAAAGACAAAAATTATAAGTCTCTTCACTAACAACATGTTCATTAATCACCATTACCCAACCCATTAGAGGGATTCAAACCTCAAACCCTTTTTTCCCACCTTAAACAAACAACCCAAAAGGTGCAAGCATCCAAGTGACAACCAAATTAGAATAAATTGTGGGAAAACACCACAAATACATATCAACAAGTGGACTCTATTGATATGAATATAAAAAATCCTCCTACTAAAGGAATTTGTTGTTATGAAATCTACTTGATTAAAAGTATAATAAAACTTGGTTAAAAGAACAATGCTCAATGATTAAGATAGATTTATGTCATTTATTAAAATTATAATGCAATGGATATGAATGTAATAACATAATAATTGAACTTTGATAATAATTAGTATAAATAATATTAGAAAATATCCCAAGGGATTGGATCAATAAGTTGTTTTCAATGTTGTTGTGTGTTTGGTAAGATCTACACCAACGGGTGCATGATTCCAATCCCCCTAGGTGAGGTGCAATAGTATATGCTCATGGGTTTACTAGGGATACCATGAATGAATGTGGGGCATCATTCCTTAGTTTTCCTCCTAGGTTTTCTTTAGAAAAAAAATATTAAAAAATAAAATTATAATCAATAAATAATAAATATGATATGAAAGAAAGACACATCCACGAAGCAATTGGTATAGCTCAAGAGGGGTTGCATTCAATCAAAACTAGGAATATGAAATATCTTACTTTAAAGATTGATCTCTTCAAGGCCTTTGACAAAGTAAGATAGCTATATCTCAAACTTATTCGTATTCATATGTGATTCAGTGATTCTTTCGTTACTTAGACTTTAAGGTGTATTAGCTCTACTTCTTTCGTCATTCTTATAAATGGTTCAGCCTGCCCCTTTTTAAAATCAGAAAGAGGAATAAGATAGGGATGCCCACTATCTCAGCCTTCTCTTCCTTCTAATGGTTGAATGGATTAGCAAACCATTGAAGGTATCCTTAGTATCTAGAAGACTAAGAGGAATCAATCTGGTCCCTTCTTATAACATCATTCATATACTATTTGTAGATGACATTCTCATTTTTTGTGAAGGAACAAGGGAATTAGTGGACAATCTTAATGAACTCTTGAACCTTTGCTGTAAAGAAACATGTATGAAAATCAATAAATAAAAATTCTCCCTTATCACTTGAGGCCTCTCTAATTTGGAAAGACACAACATCTCCCATCTACTCTCCTTTTAGTTAA
Source organism: Picea engelmannii (assembly GCA_009831015.1). NCBI lineage: Eukaryota > Viridiplantae > Streptophyta > Pinopsida > Pinales > Pinaceae > Picea > Picea engelmannii. The sequence continues at coordinate 37,800 of ML799113.1, read as the reverse complement.
GGGATATTGAAGTTGGTCTTAAATACTTGAGCTTTCTCTTGAAGGAAAACCATTATAGAAATACTAATTGGTTATGGCTACTAGAAAAATTGGAAAGGAAAGTAAACACCTGGTGCAATAAATGGCTCTTCAAAGATGGAAGACGGGTCCTAGTAAATGAAATGCTTGAAGCCATACCTATCTATTGGATGTCCTTAGCCTATATTCCAAAAAGGATTCTCGGAAAAATTAAACAACTCTACTTTCATTTTTTATGGTCTAGGGACATGGAGAAGAAAAAAATGGTTTTAGCCTCTTGCAAATGGTTAGCTACTCCTAAATCCATTGGGGTATGGGGCCTAAAAAACATTTTACTTTTCTCTAAAGCCTCGACAACAAAAAAAAATTGGGCCATTATTTAGGGTACCGGCCTATGGACACAAGAAAAAAAGAAAAAATATTTTCCTTGGGAATCTATTGTGAATTGGATCAAAAAAACCCTTAATAAATTACAAAATGGCTCCATTATATGGAAATGAATTATGGATACTTTTCCCTTGATTGGGAACTAGTTAATATTGAAAATTGGTAATGGTGCATAGGTTCTCATTGGTAAAGATCCATGGATTGGATGCAATAATATTCACATTCCCCCTGTTCCTCTCATCCTTGAACTTCATACACTGGGCATCTACTCCTTAAAACAAGTTGCAAGCAAAAATCAAGCAACAAGTCAAATTCAGTGGCTCTCTTGGCAATAAATCGCGCTTGGCACCGAGTATATTGACTCTTGGAACACCTACATAAAATAACTCAGAATTACATATCTTCAATAGGATGATCAATTTCTTTGGTCCCTAAACCCATCATGTGCCTATGAATCAAGGATAGGATATAAATATCTATCCCAAGAAAACATGGAAGAGAATTTTCCATGGTGGGGGGATAAATTATGGAAGATGAAGTGCCTAGAAAAAATGAAAACTTTCATGTGGTTATTGATAAACAACAAGGCTCTTACCTGGGATAAGTTGCAAAAGAGAAGCTTCTAGTGACCCGGAAGATGTTGTCTATCCAAGAAAGAAATTGAGACTAACTACCATCTTATCCTTTCTTGGAATTTCACTTTAGAAGTTTGGAGAGATACTGGTAGAATCATGGGACTATCTCGTGCTTTCTCAAGAAACAATATAAAAGAATCTCTAAAATATTGGCTCTTCAATCCCTCAACCTCAAATTTTAAATATCTTCCTCTTACAATTACTTAGGGGATTTGGATAGACATGAATCAATCTCTCTTCAAAGAAAAGGACCCAATCCCCTTAAAATATGCTCTTCAAAGCATAAACATTCTTTCAAAATTTCATCGGCACAATAAGGCTTTCCAACCTAACAAAACACTATTAGACCCAGTCAAAAGAGACATGCCATAGGCCTTCTTTGATAAGATGTCTCAAGGGGATCCTCCCTAGGGGGAAGTCGAGGGAATCATTCACTTTTCACTTGATTACTCCATCTCTTTCTCAGTTGGCATTGGCAATGCGAATAACAACTCATGTGATCTTATGGCTCTTAAGATTACTCTACACATAACCAAGAAAAAGTGCATCACACATCTTCACATATATGGTGATTCCATGGTAATGATTCAATGGATGAAAGTGGCTTTCAACATTCAGAATTTCACTATGCTTTCGATATTTCAAGAGATACAAAAAAGTTCAAAGGATTTATTTTACATATATGTTTTGACCATGTCTAAAGGATCATGAATCAAGAAGCTAATAGACTCTCCAAATTTGGATAGGCAATGGACCAAGGCATTTGGATAATTGTTGAAAAATCACAGGCTCTCCTCACAAAATATTTGACTTGTGGTTGTAGCGAACAAGATATGATATTATGTATGCATTCACTTGTATATGTATGATTGTGAGAACTTATTGATATCAGAAGATCATGGATACATTACGTATGTATTTCTTTTTTGTAAAATTATGAGCATTCAAAGAACTTGGAAAAGAATGATCAATCCTCAAAGATTGCAAACATTTGTAGATATTATGGGCTCTATGGTAGTATCAATGGACTTCCATTTTTGGGATTCCATCCAGCAGAAATGCCTTCATATACGGATGTAATTTTGTTTTTTCAAAAATAAAATTACAATTTATTTCGTGAGAAAAAATAATAATAAAGATGATCAATTAAAAATAATCAACAATTATAATTAATTAAAAACTATAATTAATAATAATAGATAGGTGTGTCCATGTGTATATGTTAGATGTGCTACTTATGTTAGATGTTCCATTTTAAGTATCGCTTATGCAATTAGGTGTATTAAGTTAATTAATTAATATAACAAAAAATTAAATAGGAGTTTAAATCTTTTAAACACAAAGATGCTTCAATAGCATTAAATTAATAATTATTAGTCTATTTAACAATAATAAGAATCGGTTCATAATACCAACACTTATAATTAATTACTAAGTAATAAATAGTGATTACATAGGAAGGTCATTAGTTGTGATGTAACTCATGTCAACTACGCAATTTTAAATTGTTTCTTATGCAAGTAGGTGTAGGTGAGTGGTCACTTGTCAATTAATTGATCATTATAATTAATTTAAATAAATAACAATACTTTCAAATAATAATTAAGTATTAATTGATTTATTATTTAGCATGTTTTTGTCAAAAGGATCTTAGTGAAATGCTACTATGACATAAATTATTGTAATGGTTACAGAGTCTAGGAGTCAAATGGGTCATAAGTGTAAAGTTTAATTATAAGGGTCAGTCAAATTGGAGAACCAATTGTTCAGAACTGAAAACAAAGCCTTTTTTGAAGATCACAAGACACAGGTTTCAAATCTCAATCATAATAAAAAGGAAGATTTTGTGACAATCAATTCTCCAGGGGTTACTATTTTTGTTAATTCATATTTTAAAAATTCTACCTCTTAATGCTCAGGTGTAAATATCAGATTTTGTTAGATGGGTATGGATTTTTTTTTGTTTCTTATATTTTATTTTTAGAAAGAGCAACTACAGAATTTGAAATTCTTCAGCTACTCTAATTTCTTATTTTTGTTTATTTGTTTTTAATTTCATTTATTTGTTTTGGTAGGTGTAAAATAGTTGAAATGGATCGAGAATTAATAAAATATTATCTTTTCGAGTTACGAGGATGAGATATGAAGAAATCAGTTAGTTTATTACGCCGAAAGGCATACACCTATTGACAATGGGCAGATTTAATAGGGGTTTAGTGCTTAATAAGTTTTCTATGGACAGGATTAAATATGGCTGGAATATTCTCTTTTCATTTTATCAACCTTTCTGCGTTGATCAACCACAATTATATAGCTGTAGTAGTTATAAAAATCCTATATTTATTTTTATTTAAATCGTTGTAATTTTGATTTGGTTTGAAATTCATAGACTATTCGTGAAATCCCATTCCTAATTTTAAGGAGTGAGTTTTTCTTTTATTAATAATTAGTAGTTAAACATTGATAGAACTCTTTGCTATAAAAGAGAGAAAGTAAACTAAGTATGGGGTTCTGATTTTTTGGAGATTAGGAAAACTTATACACTATTGTTGAGTTTCCTTTTTGAATATCAAGATTACATCAACAGATTTCGATTGCGAATACAAGCATCAATATCTAGTATTGTTGTCAGTATCTGAATGTTTTATCTTTTATCGAAATTTTATTGTTGATTATTGTGTTGCAATATAGTTCTTGATACAATTATTTAATGTTAATTAATTGTTTGTTTTACATGATTGATGGCCATTAAATGTATGTGAATAATGTGTTTTAAAAATAATTTTTTTAACAATTTATATATATCTTTCATCTGAATTATAGTTGCTTTACAAAACATATATTAAAAGATATGTATCTTTTAATTATTGTTTTCTTTTATATAATTCATATGCAAATAAAATCATACCCGGGTGTTAATTAGATTTAATTCATAGTTTTAAAATATATTTTGGTTGTGTTTATTATATATATTTCTAATCAATTCATTTTTTTTCAAACTTTATTTTTCAAAGAAAAACAAACAAAAAACTCTCTTTTCATAGGAGTAACTTTTCATTCTAGTTTGAATTATTCTTATCACATATGTTTATAGGTGTGCATTTAGATTTGAATATAGATTATTTATTTCATTATTTGTGGTAAAATAGTGATATTTTATATTAGAAGATCTTAAACATAATTTGATATTAAATTAGGTTTTGGTTTTAGTATAGAATAGTTAAGGGTAACTGGACCAGAACCAGTCGAAATCGCCATTTTAAATAGAAAAGGTTTTAATTGGGACCCTAACCTAGTGATATTCCCAAATTTTGATCATGGTCATTTATGGCCATCAAAATTTTTGGTGCTAGAAGGAGGGCCTTTAGATAATGAATGGCCAAAAAGTCACAGAAAACTGGTAGCCATCCTAAGAGATCACCTTCACCCTCAATATCTCCTACAACTTATAGATCATCATCAAGATCTACATCTATAAATCCTGAAGTTGTTCTTCTTCAATTTGGTGTTTCCCAAATTCCAACTCATTCATCCTAGTCCGAAACCTACGTTCGAAGCTCTTCTAGCAATTCACCTGTTATTAACCTTTTATTTGGAATTTCTTTGAAACCTTTGTTTTCACCTAAAGTTCAATGAATTTGACAACAGATAGAAAATCTCATAAGTGAGGGTGATTATTCAATGCGATCTGTAGAAATTGATAGTTTGGTTCTTCATGAACTTGGATTCTTAACCAGAGCACAGATTCAAAAATTAGGCATTGAACCTCTTAAATTTCCATTACCTTCACAGCCACCCAAAATACCTCTTACAACAATTGGTGGTGGTAATCATCCACTAAATCCTCCATATACAACTTTAATTCTCCCTACATAACCACCTTCTCCTCAACCCATCATTATGGCAAGTCAACAACCAAGAAGGACCTGGAGAACACTGGGAGTAGTTAATGTTCCTCGAAACCAACATGATCTTCCAAAAAATCCAGATAAATGGTTTCCTAAATTTGATCTTGCATCAAAACAAGATTTGGATGAACATATCAAAAGATTTATGTTAGCCATTAACCTCGTAGGTGTTTAAGAAGAAGATGTGGTCTGTAGACTCTTTCCCTATACTTTTGAAGGAGAGGCTTCTACTTGGTATTTTTCATTGCAAGATAATTCCATTGCAAACTGGGATACTTTTGAAGATCTATTTATCAAAAAAATTGGAGATGATAAAACTTCCACTTTACTAGTAGAACTTTCCAAGATCAAAATCGGTTCAAAAGAAAAAATTAAATATTTTAATCAAAGGTTTCTTAATTTGCTTAGTAAAATTATTGATACATCCAAGCCTAGAGTTGATATTCAAATCAATTTTTATTCCTCTTCTTTGCCAATATCTATTTCTATGTTTGTTAAACGAGCAACCAAGAATACTTTAGTTGACACAATATAGGAAGCTTTAGAGGCGGAAAAGGAAATGTCTAGAATTGCAAATAAATCTTCAGTTGAGGAACCAAGGTCCTCTCAGACAGTAAAGAAGGTGATCATGAAATAAGAAATAAGGATAAGGATTCTTTTGATATGGATAGTCTTCAGAAGGTTATCAAAACAATAGCCAACGAAATGGTTGACGTTAAAGGAAAGATTGTTGAAGTTTCCAATAGACCATTTAGACCATTTGTCAATAAGAACATACAAATACCTCCCGATAGTCATATTTATACTCTCCAAAGTGAAGAGGTTAATGCAGTTGAAGAAGAGGCTGATGAATATGTATTACAAGATACAAATATTTTCTGGGATATCAATGGATTTTTTGACGAAGAAGAAACTCAGGAATCTCTTGCTGCTCAAACCAAAAGCAAAGGTTCACCTTCGACTTCCAGATCTTCTCCATCAACTAGTGTTTCAAATAAAGAATCGAATGAATACAAGTCGGCTTCTAAGACTTTAATCATTGTTGATAAGATTAAACATGATATCGTAGAGGATATGAAGAAGACAAGGGAAAATATTTCTTTGTTTAAATTGAGCAAGCTAAAATTCCAAAAAATAGTTTGTTAAAAGTTTTAGGTTCTACTGGCAAATCACCTTTACCTTCTTCCATGGTAGAAAATAAAGAAAAAAATTCAATTGCTCAAAATTCTTCATTTAATAGACAGATAGATGCAATGTTGATTAGTGATAGATCCAGTTCACATATTCCTCCTTTCCTTCTTAATTTTGAAAATTTTAACAAAAATGTACACAATTGTCTGGTTGATTCGGATGCATCATCGAATATTATGCCTTATTTTGATTGTCTTCAAATTAATTCCCAACCACAAAAATCATCTATATAGATTGTTCAGTTAGACGGAACAAAAGTAAAGGTCTTCGGAGAATTAAAAGAGGTTATGATCAGACTTTCTTCAAATTCTAAAGTGTTTCAAATCATCGATATTATAATTGTTGACATTCATGATGCCTATGGTTTGATTTTAAGTTGAGACTAGTATGCAAAACTTAATGGCCATTTCCCCACGAATTGGTCACACCTTTGGCTTCCTTATAATGGTAAACCTAACCAAATCAAGATTGATAGAGAAAAACATATGAAATTTAGTGTTACTGATATGGAAGGACAAAATGAACCTAATGTTTTTGACAATTCTATTATAGGAAATTACTCCGTTGATTCATTCTTTGGGAATTTAGTTGTTGAGATTTCTCCTTTTCAACAAAAATCTAGTTCGGAAATCGAAAACTTTTCTCAAACTAATTTTTCTTGATGTGTAAACTTTGTATATAATTCTATAAATACCCCTGTAAAATATCCATTTTGTAAATTATACTTTTATGGTTCAAAATCTAATGACGGAGCTGGTGCAGGTTGCATTTTGGTTAATCCTAATGGATAAAAAACAACGTTAACCTGTAGAATTGAATTTCAATGTACTAATAACATTGTTGACTATGAAGCATTGGTACGAGGTCTAAACAAAGCTATCAAAATGAATGTGCAATATATCTTGGTGTATGGTGATTCATAAATCATTATTAAACAGGTAAGAAATACAATTCATTGTGTTTCCAATCATTTGAGGAATTACCGACAATTACTACAAGACCTCATTTGCAAATTTTCGGCATTTAACATTACTCCTATTTCGAGATTGAAAAATGTTAGTGCTGATATGTTAGTAAATGTTGCTTCAAAGCTTATTCCTCTTGAATATTTCAGTCTTGATATATTTTCAGTAGAATTAATTTTTAAACCTTCAATACCAGACAGTATTACTAATTGGCGATTTTTTAATGATGATGAAGATATTATTAATTTCCTCACTTCAAAGGGAACATATGATGGTAACATCATCAATGAGGACTCTCGTGATCATGATTTGAATCAATCCCTTGAAGGTAATGAAAACAAATCTGAAAACATCAATCCCAAGTCTGTGGTTAAGTTAGAATATTTTTATGATCTCAAAGATAGATTCAAGAAACCAACCAATTGCAGAACTAATAGCCCTACTATGAATGTTGAGATCGTTAATTTGGGTACAGATCAAAATCCTCAAAATATTAACTTGGTTTTAGGTTGTTCATCTTCTGAAAGGATCTCTTTCATTGATCTTATCAAAAAATACAAGGATGTTTTTGCATGGTCGTATTCTGTTTTAAAAACTTTTGATACATCCATAATTCAACATACAATTCCTATGCTTTCAGAAGAAAAACATGTGCAACAAAAACTTAAAAAGATGCATCTAAATCTTGAGTCGCAAATCATAAATGAATTAAATAAGCTACTAAAAGGTAAAATTATTTTTCTAGTAAGACATTCTAAATGGGTGTCTAATCTTGTTCCGGTTAGGAAGAAGAGTGGTGATATTTGAATTTGTATTGATTTCAAAAATCTCAACAGATCTTTTGAAAAAGATAATTTTCCATTACCTCCTATGGAACAAATTCTTCAGTCAGTTTCTGGTTCTGAAATGAAGTCATTTTTAGATGGATTTTTTGGGTATAATCAGATCTTAGTACAACTAAATTATAGACTCAAAACTACATTTAGAACCAAATGGGGTACTTATGCTTATCAAAAAATTCCATTTGGATTGGTAAACATTGGTGCAACTTTCCATCGGGCGAACGATATTTCCTTTAGAGGACTAACTAAAAAGTATGTTGTCATCTATCTTTATGATATCACTGTTTATTCTAAAAAACGTTCAGATCACATCCATCATTTCAAATAGATTTTTGAAAGATTTCGAAGATATGGAATCTCATTGAATCCTAAAAAATCATTTTTTTCCCTTCAAGAAGGAACAATGTTAGGATTCATTGTGTCTAAAGAAGGAATTAAAATTGAACCTTCTAGAATCAAAGCTATAGCTGAAATTCCATGGCCTCATAATAAGAAATCTATGCAATAGTTTCTAGGCCAAATCAATTTTTTAAGACGTTTTGTTCCCGATTTCTCTTAGATTTTTTTACCATTACAAAACCCGATAAAAAATAATTCTTTTTTTAAATCGAATAGAATTGAAAACCAAGACTTTGATTCTATCAAAAAATAAATTGTTCAAGCTCCTACTTTACTTTCTCTGAACTACCAAAAAGAATTTATTTTGTATACTTTTTCTTCTGATCAATCTTATGTAGCTACGCTAACTCAAAAAAATGATCAGGATGTGGAAATACTAATAGATTTTAATAGTTCAAGATTGCAAGGTGATGAACTTAATTATTCTGATGTTGAAAAGAAAGTCTATGCGGTTTTCAAATCAATTAAACATTCCAGGCCTTTTCTCATCAAATCTCACACGGAAGTGATCATTCCTCATTTTGCAGTAAGAAGTTTATTGGTTCAAAAAGATGTTGGATAAAAGATGTTGGATGTTGGGTTACCACGCTTCAAGAATATGATTTATACATAAAACCTGCAAAAATTGTTCATGTCCAAGGAATGTGTAAGTTAGTTACCCAAACCATTGACTTTAAATCTGATAACACTTGTGATGATCAAGAAACTGAACATCCACAAGAGGTATATGTCATTCTTGATGTTTCTAATTCACAATATTCAGATTTAATTTTTTATTTAACTCATGGTACCTCACCTTTACAATTGGATGCAAAAAAGAAATGTGCCTTGAGGCTAAAATCAAGTCAATACCAACTTGTCAATGGCATTTTATTTAGGAAAAATTACGATTCGATGTTGCTTATATGTTTATAAAAGGAAGAGGTTGATAAGGTTTTATTTGATCTGCATGATGGACCTGCAGGTGGTCATTTTGGTAGCGACACAACTGCACACAATATTTTTCATGCAGTTTATTATTGGTCGACTCTATTCAAAGACACACATGCTCATGCTCGCAAGTGTAAATATTGTCAGACTTCAGCTAGAAGAGACAGAAAAGCAACATTGCCTTTGCAACCTGTAATTGGTGACCATACCTTTGATCAATGGGGCCTTGATGTCATCGGTGAAATTGTTCCAAACTCTTCAAAGAAGCATAGGTATATTCTTATTGTCACTAATTATTTAACAAAATGGGTGGAGGCCATCCCCTTGAAATTTGTTACTATTGAACAGGTAATTTATTTCATTGATCAGTTCATTATTACAAGATTTGGTCTCCCAAGCACATTGATTTTTGTACAACGCAAGTTATTTTTTTGCTTTATCACTCACTAAATATGAAATACAAAAGGGCATTAAACTAGTTCATTCAACTAATTAGTACCCACAAAGTAATGGTTTAGTAGAATCTACCAATAAAAACATTTTAAAAATTATTAAGAAAATTGTTAATGATAATCATAAAAATTGGCATAAATCGCTTATTTTTGCATTATGGATGGATCGAGTTACTTATAAAGAAGCAATTGGCACTTCCCCATACTTTCTATTTTATGGGAAAGAATTCATTTCCCCCCCAAACATTACCTTACCATATTTATCCCTTGTGAAATCCATTCAAGAACATCCTTGTTCTAGCCTATACACTCGTTTAAACTAAACTTTTAAACAAGAAGAAGTAAGAGATAAGGCACATAAAAAAATTTCCAATCATCAAAAAATAATTAAAAAATGGTTTGATAACAAATCGATAGGTGATAAAAGTTTTGAAGTTGGCGACTTAGTCCTGAAATGGGATAAGGTCCATGAGGAAAAGGGTAAACATTCAAAATTTTAAAGATTATCGTTGGGTCACTTCCAGGTTTCTAAGAAGATTAGCCCATCTACTTTTATTTTACAGACTCTTGATGGGATAGATGAAACTCTACCTGTAAATGGGCTAAAACTGAAAAAACATTTTTCTTGAAGGATGTTGTAGTCCTTTGTAACTAATTGTAAATATTTATGTTGTTTTTATTTGTCTGATTTGCTTGCAAATTTTAATTTTTTTTTTTGTTTTGTTTGAATACATACTTCATTTTTGTTTTTTGTTGTTTATTGTTGTTTTTTGTTTGACATAATAATCTGGGATATGTTGTTTATCAGTTGTCTTTGAAATTCATTTTTAATACATAGATATTTTTATGAAATTAGATTGTTTGAAATGAGAAAAAAATTGAAATTATTTCAAATGAGCAACTCTTATGGCTATTATATCTTTTCAAGGAATATCACCTGAGAAAATACTTTGTAGCAAGGTCTGCTCATATTTTTATTCCCTTTATATTAAAATTATTTTTTGGAAGGGCATATCAATAGACGAAAATATTTTTTCTAACCCATGTAGTGCAATAAAATAAAATAACTTTCTATATCACCCCTCTTTTGTTTCGCCATTGCTTAAATTGCAATCACAAATTTACTTATTAAATGGTGAATGTTTAAATTTAATAAAAAGAAGATGTGGGAAGTGTGTATAAACTCGTCGAGATATTGAACAGGTCTACTGGAAGCGGGGCCATGTATGAATGATATCAAGGCAACCTTGTCGGGGTACTGAACAGGCCTGTTGGCAGTGAAGCAATGTCGGGTACAGAAAGTTAAACTAAACAAATTGTATTATGTCATGGTAATTAATATTTTCTTAGTAGTCAAATAAAAATCCCTTAATCCTGAGTTTTAAATTAATCAAAAATTTGTTTCCCTCTGAGAAAGGATTAGTGAAAAAGTGTGAATATAAGTGTAGTTTCTTCACTTTTTACCGTTAGCTATGAGAAAGTTATCATTTATCAATTATTTTTCTTATTTCTTGTGATCTAATATATTTTCTTTGATTTTTACACAGAGATAATTGGTTCTTACAACGTGTCTCCATTTGTTGTGGCATACAACAACCTCCCAAATTTTCTTCTCATAGATCATTTGAAATTTGTGCCCCGTTTTTCTGTTTGAAAATTATTTTCAATATTCGTTAAATTTCTTTGCAAATATGTTTTATGCTATGATTTTATTGAGAATTAATGTGCACAATCTTTTTAGAATTGAAAATATTTTATTCATGAATTCGAACATGAAACTTAAAATTTGATTTCGAAAATTTTCCTATGATATATCGTTTTCAGGACATGTGCATCATTTATTTTGAAATGTTATCTTGATCATGGAGTGAAATTCATAAATTTCATATGTAATTTTCCTCAAGAGTTCTTGATCATATTGCTTACATGCTTGTTCTCACATGAGCTACATAATTTAACAAGTTATGAAATTATTATATTTCTCGTCTTTATTGGTATTAATTTATGATTCCATGATAATTTGGATGAATTTTTTTTGATTTCAAGACTAATTGATTCTAGTTATTCTTAGGGACTTTCTCTATATTTATCATTAGTCTGTGGTATTCATGGTGCTTATTGCTAAAAACAATATGAACAAATGCGGTGTGTATTCTTTCATCATAACAATGAAGCTCTCATTATGATCGAATGTATGAAATTTAATGAGTGATATAAGTGAAAATACACTTCGTAGTTTGTATTTTCCATATGGAATTTTTGAACTAAATCCACCTGCTTCACATCATGAACAAGTACACCCATTTTTTTCATACCATAAACACTAGTCATTTCTCTCATCAAGTAAAGACAAAGCCTAAGATTAACACGTTTTTTCTAATTTTGGATTTTTTGAGTTAGGAGGGTTTCATTCCAATTAAGGTCGAGGGTTTGAAGTCTATCTCTGTGTGTACATTTTCACCTTTGAGTTTTTCCTTGTAACTCATTCTGAGTTTTACTGCTAGTTCTACTATGGGTTTTATCTCGAGACATGAACCCCCAGGCCCTAAGTTCCTCGATGCAAATGAGGATGCCATTCCTATGCTTCGAAAAGCTGGCTCATTCAAATTTTTTAAGATGTTTCAAGGCCATAACCTACAAGTGACCAGAGATTTTTCTCTCAATTTCAATGGAAATTCTACCAAGATTGTGGACTTCATATTACAGCTTGATGAGGCCATAATTTCCGAGGCCATGAAGCTGCCAGTAGAAGTTGAAAGATGGTCTAAGACCAAAAGTATTAAGGATATAGGCTGGTCCATGTTTCTCACCTCATCTAAAACTAATTACAATCACAAAGGTATTATTGCTTCCATGATTAAAAGGAATGGAAATATATATTATGGATTATCAAATGTTATATAATATGTGAGGGTCGCTACAGTCTGTTCTTTCTCTATCAGTTTTGTTTTCTTATGGTATTCATGGATTTTGAACTGAATATGCATTTTTTCCTATTGAAATCCCTCAAAAAATGGAGAAATTTTATTAGAGAGACGGTCTCATATTTGAGAGAAACCTCTTTCACCATAGTTTAATTAGGATTTTGTTTGAAAATCATTGGAGCCAGATTAATGACTCGTGCGTTGAATTTATCAAAAGAAATGATTTTCTTGAAACCCCATAACTAGATCCTCAGACCCAAGGTTTTGAATTCGGTTTTGAATCCGTTGATTCAAAATTTGATGATGACAACAATCTTCCATATGTATCTGAGTCCAATCAAATTCCGACAAGGGTTACATCCATCCAGACTCTAAATTTAAATTCAAAGCTTAAAACAATGGCTTTTAATATAGATAGACAAGTTTCATTTGAGTCTTCTTATCAATTTGTATTTTCCTCCCTTACCTCTGAGTGTTCTTGGTGGCACAAGGACAGACCCAAGGTTCAACACTACAACAACGCACCAACAAAACCCTAACTACTGGCCCTTTCGGCAACACCTGCGAAGCAAATGAAGTCTCACCCGAGGTAGGGGAAGGGGTGGTTGCAGGACTCAAGTGTCTGCAACCTAAGCTGGGACACAGATCTGTGATCGTATCACTTAGAAAGCACTTAGCATAGATTATTCATCAATATTCCACTTAGATCTACTTCGTTGCTATAACAGAGCATCAAAGCATTCACTTAGGTCTAGATTATTTTAGCACTTAACAACAACAAGAGGGATCAGATCTGGTAGACTAAGTGCTTAGCATATTCATACACATCGGATTTGGAATTCATATACATCTCTAGCACTAAGCATAAGCAAGCCTATCTAATCACATCTAAGCACTTAGCAATACAAAACATCTAAGAAGAAACACAAAGCACAACACACAGTATTTACGTGGTTCACCCCCACCCT
>ML799112.1:520598-549204 GCA_009831015.1 Picea engelmannii | reverse complement strand
ATGAATATGAGGTTTAAAAAGATGATGGAAAGTTTCAACAATGATAGCAAAAGGTAATGAGATCTGAGAAGGTTTTGAATCAGTTTCAACCTCCTCAAGGTTACAAGGGTGATCAAATTCAAGAGGGATTTGAATACAAATCTCATCCTTATGAATAGGATGAGGTGATGATACATGATGAACTTCTACAACACAAGAAGTATGCATATTTTATCCTTCCAAGGATGGATATATAAAGAAAGGTTGATGATCATCTGAATAAACAAAGAAAAAGATGATCCTCTTTATATGTAAAGGAAAAGACAGGAAATAACTGATAAAGAAGAACAAGAGTTCATGAATAAATCTCATAAGATGATACATGGTGATCCCCTTTCGTATGGCCATGTTTCTATCAGCAAGATCCTTCCTCTAGTGGAGTCTTTGATGGTGGCGTCACCAGGTAGATAATTACAGTCAATTTCTTTGTCTCTCTCTTGTCTACCACCAAGAGATGGATCTATTTCATTCTCCCGGGGAATCTAGCTTTACACTCCTTCCCCGAGAACGACACCATTTATGTTATCACTCCAAGAGTCACCCTAGGCTATAAATTAGATGAGTTTGGTAACATACAAAGAATCAAATTTTAAACTTGAAAGATAAGCTTTAGAGTCATAGGGATTTGACCATAAGGACAATCAGATTCATCTACTATACACACTCCCAACTATATCCTTCAACAAAAGTGGCCTGAGCAACTTTAGATCATACAACGGGCTTGATAAATGAATGAGAAAAACAAAACTGTGATCTGAACATGTCATAGATACTTCCAAAACTTATGACAATAAACTCACAGTGAAAATTTGTGTATTAAAAAATTCTATATCACCAATGCAAAGAACAAAAACCTCACTCAATCATTGTATGAATAAGAAGAAGAGTAAATCAATCACTCATTAATATTAGTACATAGAGGAAAACAAAAACAAAAACGAAATTATGATCTTTCTTGATGGGAATCACAGATCTGAAAAATATAGAGAAAGAAAAGTCCACAGTGTTAACCACTTCTGAATTCCTCTTGGTCGAAATACCCTTCCCCCTTAGCTCCTTATAACCCCCTATGAGACTTACAATAGTATTTTTATATCTTCCACTGTCAGTGACAACACTATCATTCGAATAACAACCCTCTCATGGGATTCTTGTGCCCTCAAAATGGAAAGGCAACGTGTGGATAACATAAAATAACTAAAATGCTAAAAACAAGGGTAATGTTGGCCACGCCCCTAACATTTATTTATGCTGATGAATTGTCTCTTTTGAGTGCTTCTCCCTTTGAAAAATGGCCCTCCAACTCATAATTTATATTCTAGCAACTAACAAAGATCCATATTGACACCTGGCAACCACCGATCCTTTGAAACCTTTAGAACATGATTTCGTAGCACATTCTGCATTGCCTGTCAAGACTAAGACTTTATTTCAAATCTTCACTGTCTTACTTGCAATCAATGAACTCATTATTACTAGGTGATCACATAATGTTGTAGGAGATCTCTATAGGTGATGATATCATCATTTTATGATCACAACCTGAAGATCTCTGAAAAATAATTATGTGTTGATGAAGGAAAAATCCCACCTTATCACTCCAACAGGTGCTCAACAAAGCTGCAAAAATGAAATTCCAAGGAACTTTGTTTTCTTGAATACAGTCTGAAAGGTGAATAAAAATATCTATGTGATTGCAGTTAAAACCAAAGCACTAATGTTCTTATGTAATGAAATTTGCAGATGTGCATATTTAATTGCACTCTTGATTTTTACTGCAACATCTACATCAAATTTATCCCATTTATCTCGAAAATAATCGTGTGTTTGACTTACAACTGCTGAACCTCAATAAAAATGAAGTTTCTCATCATGGAGATGAATGATAACAATGCAAAAAAAGTTCAAGAAGTCATGATCGTGTGATACAACAACAAGTGTTTTCTTCCACCTACCTAAATATTCTTCTAGCCATAGAACAACCCGAATATCCAGATGGTTAGTAGGTTCATCCAATAACAGAAGGGTCAGATGAATAGACAAAACTCTTTCCAAATAGATCCTCATATGACAACCTCCACTGAAAGGTTTTGTGGGATGGCCCTACATAGATTTCGTGAACCCCAAACCGATGAAGATTTTTGAGGCGTGTGCCTCTCCGGCATAAGACCCAATCTCTGTATTATGAGAAAACACCCCTCTTCCTTTAGACCTCCTTGAATCATATGAACACTGCATTGATTATGTAGAAACTCCAAAGACACTTACACTGGCACTGGGAACCCTTCTAATAACTTCAAGCGATCCCATGAAACCATGGAAGCGATCAAAAGTGACATGCATAACATGCCTGCCATTTGTTGGCTAGTTTATCTCCATTGAACATGAATCCTCTATGGTTACTCTACAGGAAACAATAGACTTCCTCAAGGCTTCTAAGACGAGAGTGACAAAAGATAACCATCATGATCAAAACCTTCATCCCAAACTATTCCACCTAGATGGATATGAAAACTAGCTTCTCAAGGTCGCATTTTGTTGTGACTGTCTTCCTATCCGTTCCATATGAACAGTTCCTTGACTCTGGAATTTGGAGGTTGACACCTGGGTACTTATCTCTTTAGCTTGGTGCTCCTGTGTATTGTCTATCTCGAGCAGAAAACTTCACGATGCATAGGGTTGTTAGCATTTAAATCTCAACACTTGGCATAACAATGCATTGTGCAAAGCCTACATGGGATCTTCCCATGAAACTTGGTGAAAATGTTGCCAAACAAAGCATCATGCATGGACCTCTCCAATCAGCAGCTAGCTTTTATGCTTTGTGTTTTATTTATATGCAGGTAGGATATCCCACATTTATAGGGAGAAAGAAAACGTTTTCTTTTATAAATGCCAACGATCTTAATGTATTTTGACACGTTGTGCACAAAGGAATCCTTGTAGGATCATCCTCCTCGAGGGCTTGGCATTTGGCACTGGGATTTGTGTTATGTGTTGGTGTAGGTGCTTGGATCGACAACTGTGTGCTAGGATAATTGGATATTGGGCCCGTGGGCCCAATATTTTTTGGTCAAAATAATAAACCCGAGAAAATATTAAAAAGCCAAAATGAACCTTTATTTTTTCACATGTAAAATGTTGTTCAAGTCCCCCCCCTTTTTTAATATTTTAAAACATAATAATGATATTAATTTGGTTTTTGCAATAAAAAAAATGCACACCCATGTGGAGAAATTAAGTTTTTAAGAGGATATAAATTCTTAACGGGGTATGTTGTTTTGGAAGACTATGATAGGAGCTCTGACACCTATAATGCAGACCAGGACGAAGATTATAGGATTGGTGAAAAACTAATAATAAGAGCTAATAAAGGATTAATGAAAGAATATGGAGGTTATGGGAACGACAAAAGACCCTAGGATTTTGAAAATCTAGCACAAAATTTGATGAAGAACTTTATATTTTAATGGTGCGCATTTGAGTGCTAACAAAGAGGATTGGAACTTGAAGGAATCCATAGTAGGTGATGTGGGAAGCTTGTTGGCGCTCTTCTTTCATGAAGAAGCAGGTTGTTAGGCCTATAGAGAGGGAGATTTCCGTGTGAGATTTTCCTTAGAACAATGAGCTGTTATGGGAGTTTTCCTATGGAAAATGACATCCCTAGAGGCCCCAACAATAGAGATTCATATCCAAACTTGTGATGGATCCCTAGAGGAAAGTGGGAAGGCCTAAGGGACTATGTGTAGTGAAGGGGGATCCCATTCCTTGGGTTGTGCAGGTTGATGGGAAGAGAGTTGGTGGATTGGGATAGTTGTGGGAAACCTAGTTTGTTGTGCGAGTGTATTGGGCTATGAGACACACTCTCATTTGTGGATTCATAGCCCCATCTCAGGGGTGATTTTTTACTAAGATTTAGAGCATAAAATATATGGTTGGGAGGAACATACAGCCCAAATGATTTATCATTTGTTGTTAAAAGATACATGTTTGATCTCTGTTATCTATTTTTAGTAATGTGTTTTATTTCCATGCATAAACTTTGAGTTTTTAATAATTTATATGATTTTATGGGAATGTTAATTTAGTTTCATTCATGGTTTGAAAGTGTTGTTAGATACATGAGTGTTTTAAACATGTTGCAGTGCATTTAATTATAATTAGTATCATAATTTTTTTTATGGGTTAAGTAGTGGGGGAACTATAGAATAGTATCAGATCTTTGGTTGCAACACCAAGCTTATATGGGTTTGCTACAATAAATTAGAGTTGACCGTGTGTATTTTTTGGGGTGAAAATTCATTTTTCCCAGCATATGAAAATTGGTTCAAGGCCCTAAATCCAAAATTTTGTATGTTTTTATTGTTGTACGTGGGTTGATTTGGCCCCTAAATGGTTGAATTTGACTAAAACAGACAATTTGGGCATAATATGTGACATTTGGGATGGTCGCAAGCCCAAAAAATGTTTCTTAGTCACCAATACATTGTGTATTAATGAAGAATGTAAATATTTCACCGATACATCGACAAATGAAGATATTTTGAAGCCACCAATACAGGGTATCGACAAGAGAATATATTTTTGAGCCACCAACAAGGAATCATTTTGGCAAGAAAAGAGAATTACCTTCCAAAACATGGGTGAGAAAAGTGAATAACTCACCAATACATCGACGAGAAAAGCAAGTAACTCGTCGACAAAGGAGTTTTTCGGTGAAGAATGTGAATCTTCAGCTGAAACGTTGGCAGGTAGAAAATATTTGAAGTCATCGATACGTTGGTGAGAACAATGAATTACTTGTCGAGAAATTGGCGAGAAAAGTGAATAACTCACAGATACACCTACGAGAAATGAAAATAACTTTCCAACAAAGGATTTTTTCAGTGAAGAAAGGGAATCTTTAGCCAAAATGTCCACAGGTAGAAAATATTTGAAGTCACCAATACACCATTAAGAAAATAAAATAACTTACCAATATGCCGATGAGAAAAGAGAATAACTTGCCGAAAGACTGGCGAGAAAAGAGAATAAATCACCAATACACCAACGAGGAAAAAGGATAAGTTGTTGGCGAGAAAAGTAAATAAGTCTCTGAAATGCCGACGAAGAAAGAATATATTTCATTTAGGAAATATATTTTTGAGTCACCTATAAAATCCTGTATCGGTGAGGAAAGTGAATCCTACATCGATACGTCGGTGAGGAAAATAATTTCCATCACCGATACGTCAACGAGTAAAATATATTCCAACGTCGATACATTGGTGGAGAATGTTATTTTGGGGCTGAAGCATCGATGAAAGGAAGAGAAAAGAGAGAAGAAGAGAAAGAGAGAAAGAAAATAAAGAATAGAAGAAGAGAAAGGGAGAAGAGAAGAGGAGGAAAGGGAAGGAGAAAACTGATAATTTACAAAAACAAAAACTGATAATTTACAAAAAAAAAGTGAAGTCTGGAGCCAAAAACTTGTTTTGGACATAACATGATAGGTTTAACTCATATTTAGATGAAATTTAAAGGGTGTGTCTGCTGTGATGAGGGATACCAGAATTCCAGTGAGGGCCATTGGTTATTTTTTCTTCAATTTTCTGAAAAATGTGAATGAGTGACTTTTAAAGATCTGGGTTGTGTTGAGTAACCAAGGCCCAGATAAGGGTGAAAATTTGTAGGGAGTCCAAAAAGAGGGTATGCAAATACCCATTTGGGATCCTAACAAGATTAAGAAGGCGTTGTTGTGCATATGCTCAAACATTGAAAAATTCACTATTCTTAGGTGCGTTTATGGGATTTTTGAAATCTTTAGAGGAGGACAAGAGACCCTAGATCACCTATCAAGAAAATTTAATTTACTTGAAATTTCATCTACTCATCAATCCGAACCACTTTGTCTTGAGGGGATTTTGGCCAGTTTTTCTCCACTTGGGAGAGCGATTTTCGCCTAAATATTTTGAGTATGGAGGAAATGAAAAAGGGACAAATTGGAAAATTTAAATTGATGAAGAAACCATTTGGAACATAAGATAATGAATCTAAGAGGTTATATGTATTTGAAATAAGGAATACTATCAGTGCATGACATAAAAGTTTTCCTAGTTCTCACTAGACTTTTCTCTGCAAGCGGCAGAAGTCGGCCCTTAAGATTTTGGTACTAGTGAAACAAGTGCAAAAGGGGTAAAACTATGGATTTTAGAAGGCCATAACTCTCATCTTAGAAATAAGATTGAGGCATACGTAAAAACAACAGAAAGATAATTAAGACGGGAATATGTTTGAAATCTCATAATGTTTATTAGTTTATCGCCGTTCTTCGAAAAATTAAGGCAAAAGGGATTGTAGCTTAATTCATGGAAATTTTACATGTATAATTGTAAAAATAAATGTTGCATGCACATTTCTTGTAGAATTAGAGGTACAAAAAAAAAATTGGTTCATATATGAGGACTAGTAATATGGACGATGCCCGGGGATCTTATAACCATGAGGAGGAGGTTAAAGGCTTATATTTCAGCATGGTAAATGCAGAAATTGAGTCCAATGGACATAGAAGTAGGGTGGAGCCATGGAGTTGGTTGAAACTATGAGAAGTTTTTAGAAGGAAGTGCAGAGATATAGAGTATACAAACAAAAGATTATGAGGGCTCAAGAGGAACTGTTAGATAGTTTGAATATGTTTCAAAGGAAAGTCAATAAAGATTCTGGTGTAAAGCAAGAAACCAGTGCAAGGTAAGTAACAACATCCAAATCCCATGATAAGAGGGATGAAAATGGGGGATCCAAAAAATGAAGGAGTGTTATAAGACATCATCATCATCATCATTCATTGGGACACTAGACCATAAGGGAACATGGACATTCAAGGTTGGAGAGTATCCCAAGTGTGTCCCCTGTCAGAAATCATAGGATGAGGCATAAGTCAAATATTTTGCAAGGAGAGATCAGGAAAATCAAGCCACCCTCATTTGATGGATATAAAGGAAGCGAGAAGATGTTGAAGCTTGGTTGTTGGGAATGATAGAATATTTCCAGTTGCATGATTACCCCTCACATGTAGAATACATACTTGCAATTTACTGTCTTCAAGGAAAAACATCTATGTGGTGGGATCAACTCAAGTAGGTCAATCACATTGATGAAAAGAGAATTTCTTGGAATTAGTTCAAGAGATATTTCCAACAATAGTACTTGTCAGAGAAATATTATGACAAGAATATGTAATATTTATTTCAAATCAATCTTGAAATCATGACAATGTATGAGTATAAGAAGAAGTTCCTCGAGATTCTAAGGTACATGGAATTCATTAGGGATGAGAAGGTAAAAATTCAAAGGTTCTTGAGTGGTTTTCCATCATTTTATAAAGACAAAATACAATTTGATGAGCCTAGAACCTTGGAAGAAGCCATTAGGAAGGTCAAGTATTTATAAGAGTAGGAAAAAGGAAGGCCAACTTTCGAAAAGGATTGGGATGATAAGAAGAGAGGAAATATGGATCTGAGAAAGAAAGGATCCAAGCCATATTTTGTCAAGAATAGATCTCAAGCATATCAACAAGGACAATCAACAAAGTATGAGAATAAAATTATAGATTCCTTGAGGAAAAGGCCAAAGAAACATCCCATAAAGTGTTGGGGATGTGAATGAGACCAGTTGTATAAGGATTGTCCTCAAAAGGGAGATAGGATGAGGACTATGCACAACATTCATGAAGATGATACAATGGATGATATGGGAAGGAACATGCCAAGGATTTATGCAACCATGTACAACATACAAGAAAACTATCAATCCCACATGATTGAGGTAGAAGGTAATATTAATAATCAACCCATAGCTATTTTAATTGCTTTTGGAGCTAGTCATAGCTATATAGATCAAAAAATAGTTGAAACTTTTATGTTGAAGAGATAATCTTGGTTAGTTCAACTAATCACTAGAAACAAGAGGAAAATCAATGAACTTGTCAAGGATTGCTCAATTAGCATGAATGGGTTTATCACCAAAGAAAATTTAAATATCATTCCACTTGGGTCATATGATTACTTAATTGGTATGGATTGGTTGGACATGCATCATGTTATCCTAGATTGATACAACAAGGAT
Organism: Picea engelmannii; assembly: GCA_009831015.1. Lineage (NCBI taxonomy): Eukaryota > Viridiplantae > Streptophyta > Pinopsida > Pinales > Pinaceae > Picea > Picea engelmannii. The sequence goes on along the minus strand of ML799112.1, from coordinate 541,065 downwards.
TTCACATGCCTTGATTAAGAAGGCAATTCAAGGACAGTGTAAGGTGTTCCAAGACCTATATCCATCAGAGATATTTCAACATTTCATCTGAAAGGAAGTTTTAGGAAAGGGTGCTAGATATATGTCGCTCATATGGAAGAGCCAAAAAAGGATAAGAAGCCAAGTCTCAAAGATCATTCAGTTTCGAAGGAGTATGAAGATGTGTTTGGGGATTTTCTAGGATTATCACCAAAAAGAGATATTGAATTCTCTATTGACTTAATCCCTAGAGCTTCCTTAGTGTCCAATACATCCTATAGAATGAGCTCACCTAATTTGAAAGAGTTGCAAATGCTACTAGAAGAATCATTGCAGAAGGGGTATATCCACCCAAGTGTCTCACCTTAGGGTGCTCCAATGCTTTTTATGAATAAAAAGGATGGAACTTTGAGGTTGTTTATTGACTTCAAACAACTGAATAAGGTCATGGTAAATAATAGGTACCCTCTACCATGGATCAATGATATTTTCAATCAATTGAAAGGAGCAAGGATATTTTTCAATATCGACCCGAGGTATGACTACCATCAGGTGAGAATTAGAAAATAAGACACTAGCATGACATCATTCAGGACAAGGTATGGCCATTATGAGTTTGTGGTGGTTCCATTTGTCTTGACAAATGCACCAACTACCTTTATGTGTCTAATGGATGGAGTGTTCAAGGATTACCTAGACAAATTCGTCATTGTTTTCTTGGACGATATTCTTATCTACTCCAATATAGAGGAGAAGCATGAGAAAAATTTGAGGATGGTGCTATAAGTGTTGAGAGAGCATCAATTGTATGCCAAGATAAGAAAGTGAACTTTATATCAAAGGAACATCCATTATTTTGGCCACAACGTCTCAGAGGAAGGAATGGTGGTGGACCCTATGAAGATTGAAGCAATCAAAATTTGGGCAGTGCCAAAGAATGTTTCAGAAGTAAGATCCTTTATGGGATAAGCTTGGTATTATAGGAGATTCAATGAAGGTTTATCCAAAGTTGAAAATCAAATCACTTCACTACAAAAGAAGGGAAATGTTTTTGAATGGACTGCTAAGTGTAAGGAGATTTTCTAGGAGTTGAAAGAATTATTGACCAGTGCACTTATTTTAAAGGTTGAAAATATAGATGAAGATTTTGTTGTGTGTACAAATGAATGAAAGTAAGGACTTAGCTGAGTCGTTATGTAGAATGGGCATGTCATATTTTATGAGTCAATGAATCTTAAAGAGCATGAAATAAATTATGCTACCCATGACTTAGAGTTGGCAGCCATATTTCACGCCTTAAAAATGTGGAGGAATTATCTCATGTAAAGAAAATTCAAGATGAAGATAGATCATAGTGGCCTAAAACACTTGTTTACGCATCCAACACTGAATGCCAAACATAGTACATGGTTGGTATTTCTTAGTGAATATGAATTTGACATCAATCACATCAAATGCAAGGAGAATAAAGTGGTTGATGCACTTAGCAGGAGGGTGCATAAAATGCATGTTGTATCCATTAGCATGTATTGTCAAATTTAAAAAGAATATTTTTTGTAGTAACATTAGATCAACATTATGCACAAGTTATAGAAGGATTATAGCAGGAACATGTACTATTGAATTTTAAATATTATAGGATTGGGGGGATGAAATCCTCTTGTTCAGGGAAATTTTTTATGTTCCTTACATTTAGGAATTGATAAATTTAGTGTTGAAAGAGATGCACAATGTACCAGATTTTGTTCATCCAGGATACCAAAATACAATTGCAGTAGTAATAAGCCAAAATTTATGTCCTCAAATGAATAAGGATGTCGCAAATTACATAGCCAGGTGCATGGAATTTCAGAAAGTGAAGACTGAAAACAGGAATACAACATGGTTGTTACAACGATTACCCATTCATGAATGGAAATGGGAGGTAGTTATAATATATTTTATCACCAAGTTTCCAAGAAAAAGAAGGCAACATGATTCCATCATGGTAGTGGTGGACAAGCTTACGAAGGATGCACATTTTATACTAGTGAAAACAACTCACAAGGCATCCAACATTGCATAAATTTACATGAAGGATATTTCCAAGCTACACGGTGTGCCTAAGATAATAGTTTCAAACATAGATCCCAAGTTCACCTCCAACTTTTGGAAGGAGTTGTTTAAGGGATATGAGACTAATTTGAATTTCAGTACAACATATCATGCAAAGTTGGATGGGAAGACTAAGAGGACTAATCAGATAGTTGAATATACATTGAGAATGTATGTAATGGACAAGCCTTCCAAGTGGTGAGATGATCCCATTTGAAGTCTTGTATGGTAGGAAATGTAACATGCTAGTGAGATGGAACACACCAACACACAAAGAAATTATTGGGCCATAATTGTTAAGGGAAATGAAAGAGTACATGTTAAAGATGAGGTAGAATTTAAAGGTTGCACAGGACATGCAAAATAGTTATGAAGATAAAAAAAAAACATACATGGAATTTAAAGTGGGTGAGCATGTGTTTTTAAAAGTAAAGGACATGAGAAGCTCACTAAAATTTGTAAGTTACCTGAAGTTGGTAGCAAGATACTGTGGGCCATTTGAAGTTTTGGTGAAGATAGGCCCCATTGCATACATGATTGCATTTCCTGCATGCATGAGAATTCATAATGTGTTTCATGTGTATTTATTGAAGAAATATGTGCTTGATCCTAACCATGTGATTGATTGGACTGTGATCCAGGTGGGGCATGAAGGGGACTTTAAGGCGGAACTGGTGTGCATCATGGATTGAAAAGTCAAAGTGCTCTAGAACAAAGCCATCATCCTGGTAAAGGTTCAATGGACCTGCTAAAGTATTGAAGATGCCACATGGGAGCATGAGGAGACCATACGGGAGGAGTACGCACAATGTTTTGAGAATTTTGAAGAAAATTGAATGTACATTTGTATATAAGTCTGCAAGCCTCCATTTTGGAAGCTAAAGTTTCTCGAGCCACATCTCAGAGAGTTCTTGTCTAATCTGTGTTGAAGCCCTAGAAAGGAAGTGGTACAACTTGAGGGAATACAGTGCAGAGAAGGGAGTACACTTCCTTGGGTTGTGTAGGTTATGGGGAACAAGAGATTGATGGTTGGAATTGCTGCACGAGATGTGAACTTGCAAAAGTATCAAGTATTATGATGTAAAATTATGTATATGTATGTATGTATGGTGTTGTGCACCGATGTTGATGCAATTAATAGGGGAGGGGAATGTAACATCCCCGTTTTAACGATTTGTAGTTAAATACATTGTACAACCACATGCTTGAATATGTAAATTGTAAACACTGTATATCGTAATAATAAAAAAATTGTGACGCTGACTGTAGGTGGATGATGCAGGAGGATTTGACAGTAAAATCGAGAATTGACCACATGGGTCAATAAACATTTATCAAGGGAGTTGGTTCCCTAATTTTTAGTTTATTTGTAATAATTAGAATGATATCTTTATAAGGTATCGAATATTTTATGGTTTGAACAGTGTGAGTGTTTTCCTATGTAATAGAACATAAATACTAAGTTAAGGGATTGATAGAAATCCTTGAGGAGTTTTAAGCATTTGTTAGATTTCCTGGGAGATCTAGGTCTCGTCTTTATGTAACACAAGTATGTGTGAGAGAGGTTAGACAGAGAGAGATAGAGGTTAGACATAGGGGAGAAATAGGTTAGACATGGATTAGAAGGAGAGTAGAAGAAGTTTGGATAGATAGGGTGCGACAAAGAACTATGTAAATTTATTTGTGTGCTATATGTTAAGATCTGAGTGACCGAAAGAACCAATGTAATTCTGATACGTTTTAATTGATATCTCCAGTTCTCTGTCTGTTAAGTTTTTGGTATATGATTTTAAATTCATTCAGTATCTTGTCTCTTGGATATTTTAATGTATGAATTTGTAGGAAATACCACATGAAATTAATTCCAACCAAGTTCTAAAACTATGTTTAAAAATATTTTCTGAGTATTTGTCTTTGTAGGAATAGATAGTCACGATTTGGTGCAGTGTAATCATCCATTAAATATATGCGACACAATGGTATTAATTCCATGCATAGTTGTCTACAAACCGTTGGTATTGTTTTTTTAGTATTGTACACAGAGTTGTCTACGACATATCAGAGTTGTCTGTGAACCATTGGTATATATATTTCTGAGTTCTACGCATAGAGTGATCTGCGACAGACCTCGTTAGTATTTTTATTGATGCTTCCACTTAGAGGTATATCCATGTAGTGGTATCTCCACACAAATGTATCTATGACATAGCACAATTCAACGTTGTAGGAAAAGGAAAATTGAACACATGTTCTTGTTGATTCGAGGCCATACAAGCATCCCAAATGTTAGCTACTGAAAGGGTATTGAAAACTCTTGTGATTGTAGGTTGAAATTGGTGGTTCACGACATTATTTTTGGTATCATAGCCTACATAGTAAGTGTGCTTGTGAAGAAAGAGAACATGCCACCCAGGATAAGAGGTCGAGGCATACCAGTTGCAGCTGCATAATTTCAACAAGAGGTGAGAGAACTCCAAGCAAGGATGGAATACATGGAGACTTCCATGAAGAGAGAACCTGACACAAGAGATGTCAGTGAAAGTGAAGAATAGAGAACCTCCGAGGAAGAAGAAGAAGAATAAACAACATAATAAAAGTTGATGAAGGTGGTCACAAAGGTTGGTGCCAGACCAAAGGTAGAGGCACAAATGTATGAAGGTAATTCAAAAGTTGAAGAATTGATTGACTGGATTAATGCTCTGGATAAATATTTTGATTATGAATATGTAGATGAAGAAAATAAGGTAAATTATGCAGTGACAAGGTTGAAAGGTCATGCAACACTATGGTGGGATGAATTACAAGATGACAAGAGATGAAAAGGAAAAAGCAAGATCAGGAATTGGGACAAAATGATTGCTAAATTCAAAAGCAAGTTCATGCCTAAGGATTACCAGCTGAATTTTTTTAGACAATTGTAGAATCTTAGACAAAAGCTATGACTGTGAAAGAATATATAGAAGAATTTTACAGGTTGACAATTAGCATTGCACTGGTCATATTGAAGAAAATGTGGAAAAAGTTTCTAGATACATTAATGTCTTGAGGTATGATATACAAGGTGAAATTAACATTTTGTTCCTGAAGACAATTGAATATGCCTATCAAGCAGCTTTGAAGGAAAAGGAGAAGCTGACCATAAAACAAAGCCAGAAAGTTAGAGGAAGATGTTGAACGAGAAGCAAAGGACAATATAGTGTAAGAGGAACATTTCAGACTCCAAGAGATGAAGGAGGAAGCCCAAGCTCAAGTAGTCATCCATCAAGAGGAAACATATTTTTCTCCAGAGGTAGGGGTAGAGGAGGCAGAGAAATTAGATGCTACAAATGTGGAAAGTCTGATCATATGTCATGGGACTGTCCAAAAAATAAATCAACAGGTCAAAGAAATGAAAATGTTGTAGAGTCCAAGGAAGAGAATGTGAATACACACAAAAAATAATATGTTCATGAGGTAGGAGAATAAGTTTTGATGAAGAGAGTTCGACTCAAGTTAGAGAAGGAAGCTAAGGAACCATCCTAGAGGAATAACTTATTCATAAATGTATGCAAGTCAAGAGGAAAGTGTTGTAAAGTTTTCATAGACAACGGTAGCACAAACAATTTGGTTTCCACTAACATGGTAGAGAAGTTGGTGTTGAAGAAGACAACACATCCCACTCCCTACAAAGAATCATGGTTACAGAAAGGACGTCAAGTTTTGGTGAATGAGTAGTGTAAGGTGGAAATTCAATTTGGTAGCTACAAGGATGAGATATTATGTGACATAATGCCTATGGATGTCTGTCATGTTTTTTTTGGAATTCCATGGAAGTATGACATAAAATCCATTCATGACGGTAGGAAGAACACATATTCTCTTGAAAAGGATGGGAACACGCATGTGTTGTTTCCTTTTCAGGATGAAGGAGACAAAGAGGAAGTTGTTCCAAGTATATTGTTGATAAGTGGAAATGAACTGTTGGAAGAAGTTAAGAAGGAAGAAGAGGTACATTTTTCCTTAATTGGTAAGCCACAGGAAATACTCACTAGTACAAATATGGATGATTAAACCACATAAGTCAAAGTTATGCTTGATAAATTTGCTGATATTATAGTGGATGACATACCAAATGATTTACCTCCTGTTAGTGGAGGCAGCTGATAGAAATTTCAAATTGTTAAATGATCCAGGAGGATCTAGGAATGCTCACAAAGATCCAGGAGGATCCAAACCGCTCATAGAGGACCAAAAGGACCCATAAATACTCAAACTTTGAATTTATCAAATGCTCTTTAAAAAAACTTCATTGCGTAGAGATCTAGGATATCTTTCTTACGACAAAAAAATCACCTCAAATGGAGCCAGAATGCAAAAGATATGGTTGGTCAAACCAAGAAAAAATTCAAAGGTCAAAGGGACACGTGTCATGTCCGTACAGTTAGGGTGACGTTAGCATGACACATAATGATTTCAAAAAGGACATGTGGCAGTGCCACAACATGCCACATGTTACTCATAAATGGATTTTTTAGGGGTCCATTTGGACCAATAAAATTTTTCCACGTGTCATTCGTACAGATGACATGTCAGGTTGTATGGTCCATGTGGCACTACTGAAAGAGTGACAAGTGGATTCCATACAACCTATGTGGCATACATGTGGTGTATATGTCAACAACATAGTCAACATGACGTGGCAGACCATACGTATAGTTAGCAACATTGAGAAAATGATAGTTTTCCATGTGGCCAATCAAAAGGCAGCACGTGGAACCTTTCAGAAGCCCAAGTTGGGATGGGTATAAAATTTGTTATGAGTTCAGAGGATTTGAACAACTGACCTTCCATAACATCCAGAATATTCCAACCGGTTAACCACAAGTTGCTTGCATTGGACCACATATGAAACTTGTTATAACAACTTTGTTATAATATATTTAGTATAATATATATGGTTTCAACGTATTGAAAAGGGAGGAAGCCGCGGGGTTTGAAACACCAGTCGTCGCCTGGGGTTTTAGGTTGCTCGATCAAAGATTGAGCTGCTGGGATCTATATGATCAATGAGAAGCACGAGCCACCTATTATTATACAAGGACTGAAAGGTGGGCTCTCCACCCGACCTACCCTCTAACAATTCAACGAATTCATACTATCTGCATAACTAATATGCCAATAGTTTTTGGAAGATTGGTTATTGTCATTGATGTCAACCCTAGTCACAGGTTTTGGACTGCAAGATTGATGAAGGTATTTGGACATGAAGGACAGTGCACATGTCGATACAACATCCATGGATGGCTAATATACATCATCTTGTTTCCGGTGGTAGGTGGAACATCACGTGGATCCTCTTGGTTGAGGAGAAATGAATTTTTGAAGATGGCAAAGTGAATTGAAGAAGGAAGTACAGGTAGGCCCTAAATATAATTAAAGAAAATAATTACAAAATAAGAAAGTGTCAAGTCGACCCTAATGTTAAAAGGAAGTGACATAAAGAGTATAAATACATCTCATTAAACATTCATTTCTAAGCACACACAAGTTTTTTAATGAACAAGGAGATATAAGTCGAATTTAAGAGGAAATCTGAAGTAAAGAAGGCCAGATTTCAAGGGAGGATGAAATCTTTTGGTGATGTGTTGTAAGGTATGTTATTTATAGGTCATCTTACCATTTTCGTTGTAACTTTGTTTCTAGAATGATTCAGATGGTGAAATTGGTATGGTATTGAGAAGACATATCTAGGTACCTGCGGTAAAAATTTCATCTCTTTATTCGCTACAATTGTGGAGATACACTCTGTGCAAGATAGGGTTTTTTTACTAGTCCCGAACTTAGTCATAAACAAGTTTTCTGGGTAAAAAAATCATAACGTCTTCATAGAGAATCCAAATGAAGTGAGACCAATTTCATTGGAAAGAGTACGAGCTTTAGTTTCCTGTTTAAAAATTTCATAATATGATATTAAAAATTGAGTGCGGGGCATGCTGTACAAATTCACTCTTCTGAATAAACCATAATTGAATAAGGTCTACCATTTTCTCTATAACTCCTTTCCTAGGAGGATTCAAGGAGTGAAACTTGGAGGAGTTTCAGAGAATGCATTGAATAATATTATCTACAGGATCAGAGTATTCCAAGAAGTGAAGAATTGTAGAAGTTGAAGAAGTCTCTGGAATCACTATCAGGTTCTATGTGATGGTTGGTTGATGGTGATAATTTAATGTAAAGTTTTATTATCTCTCATATATTCTTGGGTGGAAGGAAGGGGAAAGGATGGAGAGGTAAACCCTCTCTTGATATTCGAGGATTGTATCTTCCTTTTGGATGTTTATCCCTCCCTTTATATTTGGAAGTTGTAGCTACCTTTGGATGTCATTATTTCCCTTGAACAATTACTATTGATTATTTCTCATATATTGTGCATGGTCTATTGTGGTGTATTGGTGTAACTTTTATACTATTGTTCATTTCTCGTTGGATATAATTGAATGTTTTAAGTATAAGTTGAAAAAGTTTGTAAATTGTACTTGATACCGATTCACCCCCTTCTCAGTATCAACATTTGGTATCATAGCAGGTTGCCTTTAGAATAGTTTAACCACTGGAAGGAAAACCTGAGCAGATATGGATGACCATGAGCACATTTCAAATGGGATTCAACGATTTGATGGAAGAAATTATGCATACGGGAGTGATAGAATGAAAACTTACCTAAAAACGTTGGGAGTATACATTTGGTAATCAGTTGTAAATGGCTATGTAATCCCAAATAATGCTCCAACCGATCCAAATGCAAAGAATCTTATGAGTTGTAATTCAAAAGTCAGACATGTTATTCTAGGAGCATTGGCACCAACCATTTCTAGCAAAGTGATGGGCTACAACACTGCTAAATAGGTATGGGACAAACTCAAGAGTATCTATGAAGGTGATCCAAAAGCTAAGCAGGTCAAGCTTCAACGACATAGAGAAGAATTTGAAAATTTGAAGATGGATGAAAAAGAAGATATTGCAACCTATTTTCTTAGAGTTGATGAAGTTCTTAATGCTATCAGAGGATTAGGTGAAGAGCTCAATGAATCCTTGGTTGTACAAAAAGTGTTGAGATCACTTCTCTTGAATTATGATGCTAATGTCTCCACCATTGAAGAAAATAGGGACTTGACCAAAATGACAATGGATGAATTACATGGGTCTCTTATAGCATATGAAATGAGAACAGGTGAAGAAAGTGACCAACTAAACAATGAAACAACCTTTAAAGCTATAAATAATACAAAAGACAAGGATAATGACCTTGATGAAGAAATAGCAAATTTCGTAAGAAGGTTCCAGAAGGGAATTAGATGATACAAATGTTGGACACATCGACTACACTGAGAGGGGGGGTCAATCAGTGTAGGGATGTTTTTCAAACTTCCCTTCACAAAATGTATTAGCTAACAATCACCAATTACTCAACACTCATTACTATCATTTATAATCAGTTATATGTGAGCATATATCAACAACATATAACATCAACATATATCATCAATAAGTCATCACCACAAGGAACACAAAGAACACAAGAAGTATGTACAATTTTATTTTTATTACAAACTACAATCCTTGGGTTATCAACAACAACTGAATAGAGTTACAACTCCACAAGAGCACCGGTTCTACAATGCAAGACTCATCTTACACAAATCAACACCAAGTGATAAGAGGAATCAATCCTCAACAGATACCAATCTATCAACAGGTACGCAACCTTTCAGTAGTGCAACACGCGTATGTACTACAACCTGCGTATGCCATAGGGTTTTCTCTCTATGAAAAAATCAGATCCTTTGTAGCCTTAAATAACATCTACTTCTGTCTTTCATTTTCCCATCTAAACCATAACCAATCACAACACATCTATTCTCTCCCACATCTTACTCATGCTCCTCAACCATACAATATGAATGCTACTTAGTCATCTATAAACAACCAATATACTATGACAATCATATCAGTACTGAATCATAAGAGTGTTTCTCACTCTATCAATCAACCAACAAAACCATATCACAACAACCATACCAAGAATGCCTTAAGCATTCACCATACAATAAGCAAGAATATCCATCAAGACAACTATGTAACCATACCGAAGTTTCTATGGAAGATCTGAGCCCATGGAATGCATATCTGGAACTTGCTTTAGAATTCAAGAACCTGACATCATCTCACACTCAAGTCTCCATGACTTCATCCAACTGTACACGCTCTGCCTTCCTTTATCCCCTTTCTATGCTCTTCAAGCTATGCCCAAGAGATGATTTTTGCAAGAGACCTTTGCTTCTTATTTATACTCTCCAAGTAGCTTCCTTAGAAGTATCTTCTAGGCCACTTTGTCAACATAGCCACTTTGTCCACATAGTCACCTATGTCCAACTTTTCCCAATTTTCCACTTGTCCATGTATCCAATAGCCACTTGACCACTTAACCCATTTTCCTCATTTTAGGGTTAACCTTCTTATAACCACTTTCCATAATTAGAAAGTTCTCCATTTACTTTATTATTTAAATAATCCTCCTTGAATTTGTCACTTCACTTTATTATTTAAATAATCCTCTTTGATTTTGTCACTTCACTTTAATATTTAAATAATTCTCTTTGACTTTGTCACTTTATTATTTAAATAATCCTCCTTGACTTTGTCACTTTATTATTTAAATAATCGTCCTTGACTTTGTCACTTCACTTTATTATTTAAATAATCCTCCTTGACTTTGTCACTTCACTTTATTATTTAAATAATCCTTCTTGACTTTGTCACTTCACTTTATTATTTAAATAATCCTCTTTGATTTTGTCACTTCACTTTAATATTTAAGTAATCCTCTTTGACTTTGTCACTTCATTTTATTACTTAAATAATCCTCTTTGATTTTGTCACTTCACTTTATTATTTAAATAATATCTTCTTTGCAAGCACTTTGACTTCTTTGAACTTTTGGGGCTTCAAGCCAACATATGAGGGTCCTCCAACTTCGTAAGGCCATAACTCTCAAACCATGAGGAGTTATGTGACGCTCCACATACCTCCAGAAATGGATTGACAAGGACTATTCATATAGGATAGGTTCACTGACAAATTCAATGATATTCATCTCATTATTCCACAATTAAGCATGGGTTCTCTAACCATACTACTAGGATAACTCAAATGCAAAGCGTCTTTTCGTGAGGGCTTTCACCATAAGGGGACCAATTTGTAGTTCATTGCAAAGTGTCTTCCCGTGAGGGATTTCACCATAAGGGGACCACTTTGGAGTTCATCCATTTGTACAACCATGAACTTTGTTGTTCACCGCAAAGCATCTTCCGGTGAGGGATTTCACCATAAGGGGACCACTTTGGAGTTCATCCATTTGTACAACCATGACAAGACACTAATGAGTCATCTTTACATCAATCCAAATACAACTCATTGATCCATATTCATGTATGCATACGACTATGACTCCTCTTGAAATCAATGTCAATACACGATCCATCAATCAAGGTAAATACATGATCCATCAATCATTACATCAATATACTATGAAAAAACATTGTTACTTTAAAATCAATCCTTTGGCATCAATGACAACATGATCCAACAATCTCCCCCTTTAGCATTGATGGAAATACCAACATTGATGTCAAAACCAATCATTGATGGCAACATGTAGACAAGGCATTTCTCTACATCAATAGGCATCTCAATCACATCAATGTGAATATCTCTCCCCCTTTGACATCAATGGAAAAGGGTCATTCTCCCCTTGGGGTTGCTCCCCCTACCTCAAATCTCCTTGGGGATGCTCCCCTTGTCTGAATGATTTTGATATTCCTCTAAATAATCTCTCCCCTTTTGAATATGGGATATCACTTTGATGTAATGCTGAAGATATATAGCTCATGCTTTCCCTGTGACCATCGCTCCCCCTAGAACTATGCCTCCGTGCTCTTTCTCCAAGTATAGGTTTTTTTTTCAAGTATTTATCTTTGCATCTGATAAATATCTCCTCCTGGAATCATGGGAAGAAGAATGACTCCCCCTATGGGTATGTCTCCCCCTATCTTCTCTGCAATATGAATAATATGCTACCACTGAAATATGCTTCTGCTGCAAATGCTACTGCTCAATCGAAACATAGATTAACTTCTCTTTCTATGACGATCCTTGGACCTGTCCATGCATCTCATATAGTCTTTCAACACTCAACCATATATCACCACCATAAATACAAAAATTATGTATGCCAACTTGTAATCATGAAAACCTCCAACAAACATGTCAGACCCTGCAACACAGAGCTATACCATCATACCATGCTGCAACTCATATGCATAGCCCTTTTCCCAAGGATTTTTACTACTGATACGCGGCCTGCTGCACAAACAAATCACATATGTACGCGACCTATTCATAGGTCATCTTGCGTATGTATGCGATTATTACCATTGTAACCCATGTATGCTTCTGAAGATGACAAGCTTGAGCTTCCCTTAAGGCTTCCATTCTATTCTGACTGTTCAGTTTTATTCACCCACTTATGAAGGTGTCCCATCCTTTTAGAACTTGAGATCTAAGCTTCCATATTTTCAAAAATGTCTTCCTTCCTAACTTCATGCCTTCTTCTAGTCATGCTATATGAAGTCCTCATCATGAAATCGCTTCTTGTGTTCCAACAATCCTGATATTTGTGGCCAAATCCACTACAACTGTAGAATCTCATGGTGTGACAATGAGCAACAATATGTCCTACTTGATTACATCTCCAACATCTTAGGGCGTTATGAAATATTACACTATCTTTCCTTGCATAATATCTACATTCATTATTCATTACCATCTTTGTGACCATATTCATTACATGAGTAACATTGACCATGAAAAACATTTTCATACCTTTGCTTTGGTGTCCATGTTGAAGGTGTCTCTCTTCTTTGAGGTGTAAATATGGATTCTTGATATCTTCCTTGCTTTGTTATTTTGAGACTTTCCTTGCCTTGTGTAGATGGTTGACTTGCAACATTATTTCCATCTTTTGGGAGTGAGAGACTTACTTCATGCTTCTTTGAGGTGCTTTCTTCAACATGTGTAGCTTCTTTGTTGTATCCAAGACCTGTTTTATCATTTGGTGATCTTTGACTATCCAAGATATCATTCAAGATTGTTGAGCTATTCAATAAATTGTTTGACTTCTATACTTTATTTCTAAGATCAACAAATTCAACTTCCAACTTATGACATGACTCTTCCTTTTCATTTACTTCATTCTTTAGTAATTCCTCTACCCTTTTTGCTTCTTCAATTTGGGTCTTGAGATGGACATTATCTTCAAGAACTTTTATAATCTCATCATCTACCTTCTTATGTTATTCTATTTCATTCTTTAGTCTTTTGATATCTTCTTCTTTTTCTTCTAATTGAGTCTTTTTACTTTCTTCTTGTTTCTTGAGCATTGCCTTTAACTTCAAGATATGCCTTTGATTCCTTTTAATAAACCTTTTAGTGTTGTTAGAAAGATATCTATATTATATGTAACAATGGTCATAGTTGTATTCAAATAGACCCCATTCAACTTTCCTTTTAAGCTATGATAGTTCTTCTTCTACTTCTTCCATGGGATAACTATCATCTAATTCTACACATACTATCTCTAGATTTTCTTCTTCACTTGTAGAGAAATATTCAAAATCATCATATTTTGAAATATTGCAATCAGGGGATTTTGAAGATTCTTTACCTTCATTGATATTGATGGAGTTATCTTCAAGGTCTTCCTTTTTTCCAACATCATCACATTTAGAATCATTGCAATTTGATGATTTTGGAGATTCTTTACATTCATTGTTCTTCATGGAGTTGTCTTTACTATCTTCCTTCTTGCTTTGGTATGTCTTCTCTAGATTTAGCCATAGATCCGAAGTGCATTGTCCCATGCTCTCTTTGATAGAACTTGAGAGTCCACGAAGAATGGTCTTGAGAGCCAATGCATAATTCTTCTTTTCTTCCCTTTGAGATGAAAACTTTGACTTGTTCTTCAAAGGAACTGATCCACCAATAGATGCTTTCCAAACACCCTTTCCTATTTCCTTCAAATGCACTTTCAATTCTATTCTCCATGTAGAATAATTTTCCTCATCAAGGATTGGAACTTCATCATCCATTTGTGTGTCCATGGATCTCCTCCAAGCTTGTTAAGGTTTATAATGAAGGCTCGCTCTGATACCAATTGTTGGACACACCGACCACACTGAGAGGGCGAGGGGGGGGGGTGAATCAATGTAGGGATCTTTTTCAAACTTCCCTTCACAAAACTTATTAGCTGGCAATCACCAATTACTCAACACTCATTATTGTCATTTATAATAAGTTGTATGTGAACATATATCAACAAAATATAAAAACAACATATATCATCAATAAGTCATCACCACAAGGAACACAAATAACACAATATGTATGTACATTTTTCTTTTTATTACGGACTACAATCCTTGGGTTATAAACAACAACTAAATAGAGTTACAACTCCACAAGAGAACCAATTCTACAATGCAAGACTCAACTTACACAAATCAACACAAACTGAGAAGAGGAATCAATCCTCAACAGATACCAATATGTCAATAGGTGCGTGACCTGTCAATAGTGCAACACACATATGTACTACAACCTGCGTATGCCTTAGGGTTTTCTCTCTATGAAAAACACAGATCCTTTGCAGCCTTCAGTCACATCTACTTTTGTCTTTCATTGTCCCATCTGAACCATAACCAATCACAACACATCTATACTCTCCCACATCTTACTCATGCTCCTCAACCATACAATATGAATGCTACTTAGTCATGTATAAGAAACCAATATAATATGGAAATCATATTAGTACTAAATCATAAGAGTGTTTCTCACTCTATCAATCAACCAACATAACCATATCACAACATCCATACCAAGAATACCTTGAGAATTCACCATACAATAAGAAAGAATATTCATCAAGATGACTATGTAACCATACCAGAGTTTCTATGGAAGATCTGAGCCCATGGAATGCAGATCTGGAACTTGCTTCAGACTTCAAGAACCCGACATCCGCTCACACTCAAGTCTTCATGACTTCATCCAACTGTACACGCTCTGGCTTCCTTCACTCCCTTTCTATGCTCTTCAAGCTATGCTCAAGAGATGATTTTCACAAGAGACCTTTGCTTCTTATTTTTACTCTCCAAGTAGCTTCCTTAGAAGCATTTTCTAGGCCACTTTGTCCACATAGTCACCTATGCCCAAATTTTCCCAATTTTGCACATGTCCATGTATCCAATAGCCACTTGACCACTTAACCCATTTTCCTCATTTTAGGGTTAACCTTCTTATAACCACTTTCGATAATTAGAAAGTTCTCCATTTACTTTATTATTTAAATAATCCTCCTTGACTTTGTCACTTCACTTTATTATTTAAATAATCCTCTTTGATTTTGTCACTTCACTTTATTATTTAAATAATCCTCTTTGAATTTGTCACTTCACTTTATTATTTAAATAATCCTCTTTGATTTTGTCACTTCACTTTATTATTTAAATAATCCTCTTTGACTTCGTCACTTCAATTTATTATTTAAATAATCCTCTTTGATTTTGTCACTTCACTTTATTAATTAAATAATCTCTTCTTTAAGAGCACTTTGACTTCTTTGACCTTTTGGGGCTTCAAGCCAACATATGAGGGTCCTCCAACTTCGTAAGGAGATAACTCTCAAACCGTGAGGAGTTATGTGACGTTCCACATACCACCAAAAATGGCTTGACAAGAACTATCCATCTAGGATAGTTTCACTAACAAATTCATTGATCTTCATCTCATTATTCCATAATTAATCATGGGTTCTCTAACCATACTGCTAGGATAACTCAACTGCAAAGCGTCTTCCCATGAGGGATTTCACCATAAGGGGACCACTTTGGAGTTCACCAAAAAGCGCCTTCCCGTGAGGGATTTCACCATAAGGGGACCACTTTGGAGTTCACTGCAAAGCGTCTTCCCTTGATGGATTTCACCATAAGGGGACCACTTTGGAGTTCATCCATTTGTACAACTATGAAAAGACAATAATGAGTCATCTTTACATCAATCCAACTACAAATCATTAATCCATCTTCATCTATGCATACGACTATGAATCCTCTTGAATTCAAGGTCAATACATGAGCCATCAATCACTACATCAATATAATATGACAAGAAATTGTTCCTTTGACATCAATCCTTTGGCATCAATGACAGCATGATCCGACAACAAAGGTAAGTCTCCTCTCAAATGCTTTAACTTTGGTTGAATATGACATATTGTTGAAAACTACTACTACAAAAATAGAAGTCTCAACAAAAAAAAGAGCTTCTACTCCAAGGATGATGACATCTCCTTAGATGAGAATGATGAAGAAGATAATGATGGAGGAGAAGTCCTCTTCATAACCCAAGAAACCTAGGATGATGATCACAAGAGTTATAAAGAAGAAGAAATCATTTCTGAAGAAGATTCAGATGAAGAAACCAACCCTGATTCCTTTTGGGGATACAAATAAATTATAGAGAGTGAACAAGAAGATGAGAATCTTGAAAAGTTGAAGAATTTTGAAACTGAAAATAACAAGCTTAGAAACACAAACATAATACTAAAAGGTGAATTGAGTAGTTGTGAAGAAGAGAATTACAGGCTTGAAAAGACCAATGGTAGCTTGAAGGAACAATTAGAATATTATGAGAAATTGAAAGAAGAATTGGATCACATAAAACAAGAGCTACTATTGACAATAGAAAATTTGAAGAAGTTCAAAAAAAGCACTGAAAAATTAGATGAGATCCTTAGCAGTCAAAGATCTCCAAATGACAAGAGAGGAATAGGATACAATGACAGTTTGAAGACAACAAAACAAGATAAGGAAGATGAAAAGGATGAAACCAACACTCCACAACAAGATAAAAGACTAGACTTCAAAAGGAATGAGACATCAAGAAGATCCTCTCCCATCAGGTATGAAAGAAATCATTATGAAGGAAAATACAAAACAATAAATCGTGAACCCAGATGGAATACATCACAAAGAAGATCACTTACTTCCAGGTATCAAAATTTCTTTCTTGGACATTGTTATACTTGTGGACATTTTGGACACAAGGTAATCAGTTGTAGAATCAATGAAAGAAATAACTACGCAAGCTACATGAATGGTGAAAATAATAGATATGGAAATGTTCGTAGACCTCTCAACATAAATTATAATCCATTTGACCCATTAATGGATCAAAATAGTGTATGTTACAAGTGAAATAATCTTGGTCACAAAGTACGAGATCGCAGAGAGATGAAGGAAGATGATTGTATGCCAAATGTCCCTATACCAACTACAACATGGAAAGGGAAAGAAATTACACACAATGAAAACTGTCGAATAACATTGGTCGCTAAAGACTGCAAAGAAGAAGATGAATGGTTCATAGACAATGGGTGCTCATATCATATGACCAGAGATCTAATAAAATTTGTCAGTTTGAGGTGGAAATGTTGCATTTGGAGATGACTCATCTACCAAAATACTTGGAAAAGGAACTGTAAATATTGGAAGTGAAAATGTAAAAGTAGGAAAAGTCCTATTGGTTGAATATCTGAAGCATAATCTCCTCAGTGTTAGCAAAATATGTGATAAAGGATACACTCTTATGTTTGACTCCTGAAAATGTAAAATCAGAGAAAATAACTCAAGAAGATTGGTTGCAACTGCAACAAGAAGACCAAACAACATATACATCCTAGACATGAAGAAGAGAGAGAAGACAGAAGCCACACAAAAGGATTCAAAGGAAGAAAAAGTCACAAAGACCAAAAATAAGGATGAAGTATTATTGAGTGCCACATGTTCAGGGGGAGCAACTCCAAAGAAGAAGGTCACCTTATTCCATTGAACTTAGGGGGAGAAACCCCACCCTTTTCCATTGATGTCAAATGGGGAGATAAATTGTGATCATGATGACAAGGGGAGCATGAGTATTTCCATCAATGACAAAGGGGGAGATTGTTGGAATATTGGTTGTTGTCATTGATGTCAACCCTAGTCATTGGTTTTCGACCGCAATATTGATGAAGGTGTGTGTACATGAAGGACAATGCACATGAAAATAAAACACCCATGGATGGATATTATACATCATTTTGTTTCCGGTGGTAGGTGGAACGTCACGTGGATCCTCATGGTTGAGGAGAAATGAATTTTTGAAGATGACAAAGTGAATTGAAGAAGGAAGTATAGGTCGGACCTGAAGATAATTAAAGAAACGAATTACAAAATAATAAAGTGTCAAGTCGGCCCTTAAAGGGTATAAATACATATAATTAAACATTCATTTTTAAAAACACAAAATTTTGTTAATGAACAAGGAGATATAAGTCTAATTTCAGAGGAAATCTGAAGTAAAGAAGGCCAAATTTCAAGGGAGGATGAAGTCTTTTGGTGATGTGTTCTAAGGTATGTTATTTATGTCAGACAGTTGGCTTAGGTTGATGGATAGTTGGTATGGATTGATTGTTTTCATTGATGTCAACCATTGGAGAGTGATATTGTAGATTGATGTCAACCCTTAGTGATTGATGTCAACCCTTGGAGAAAGTCCGGTAGCGAATTCCGGTAGCACAAAGGTTTGGGTAATGGACCCAAGGTTGTTTAATGTATAATGGTATGAGTTTTAATATATTTTAAGGTAAGACTATTCTATATGGATAGTACATGTCATTCCATTTCCTGTGGTATTTGGAACGTCACATAACTCCTCACGATTAGAGAGTTATGGCCATGAGAAGTTGGAGAGCCCAGGTTTGGGTAATGGATGCAAGTTTTTTTTATGGATAGTGGTATGCGTTTTGATATATTTGTAGGTAATACTATTCTATATGGATATTACATGTCATTCCATTTCTGGTGGTATGTGGAACATCACATAACTCCTCACGGTTTGAGAGTTATGGCCTTACAAAGTTGGAGGACCCTCATATGTCATCTAGAAGCCCCAAAAGGTCAAAGTATTCAAAGTGGTTTAAGAGATTTTAGAAGGTAAATAATAAAGTGAAGTGATGAGTTTAATATAATTCAAATTGAATACAAAATAAATTATTTAAATAAAAAATTTAATGGAGAAATTAGATGTGGGTTAACCCTAAAATAAGGAAAGTGGGCAAAGTGACCTAGAATATGTTTTTAAGGAAGCTACTTGGAGAGTATAAATAAGAGGCAAGGCTCTCTCATTTTATATCAAACTTGAGAATATTGAATATCTATAGGTGACTGAGGTAACCAAAAAATATCTAATCCAAATTTCAGAGGGAAGGTGAAGAAAAGAAGGCCATAATTCAAGGGAGGATAAATTCTTTTGATGATGCTTTCTAAGGTATATTGAATATCTATAGGTGACTGAGGTAACCAAAAAATATCTAATCCAAATTTCAGAGGGAAGGTGAAGAAAAGAAGGCCAGAATTCAAGGGAGGATAAATTCTTTTGATGATGCTTTCTAAGGTATGTTATTTACAGGTCATCTCACCATTTTCACAATAAATGTTTTTCTATAATGATTGAGACCATGAAATTGCTATTCCATTGAGGAAACATATTCAATTATCTATGGTAAAAAAATCATCTCGTGGGTCGTTGTATTTGTGGAGTTACACTCTGTGGAAAATAGGGTTTGTGGCTAGTCCTGAAACTAGTCTAAAACAGGTGTTTCGGGTAAAAACGCCATAACTTCTTCATAACAGATCTAAATTAAGTAATAAAAAATGTGTTGGTTATAGTAAATTCTGTAGTATTCTTTGTAATATTTTCATATCGATTCAACAAATATTATGGGCGGGGAATGCTCTACAAGGTCGCTCTCTAGAATAATCCAAAATTTAACAAGGTGTTCCATTTTTTCTATAACTCCTTTTCTGAGAGGTTCCAAGTAGTGACACCTGGAGGAATTTCATTAAACACACTGAATAAAATTGTGTATCAGTTTGATGAAAATGCTAGTTTGTTTTTGTTAAAGTTAAGGAAGGTTTGCAGGTATGTGATCATATACACCAGGTATATTATAGAGTTACAAATCAGATTTGGATGATGAAATTGATGAGGGAATTTGGTTGAGGTACATGTCAGGAACATGGTTGAGACAAGTAGTTGATGAGTTGGCACATACATGAGGTGTATAGTTGATGATGTTGGTACATATTGATGAGTCATAGTTGATGAGTAGTTGATACATGATTGGTACATACTTGGTACATGGTTGGAGGCACTTGTT
>ML799112.1:503903-520548 GCA_009831015.1 Picea engelmannii | reverse complement strand
GATACATGATTGGTACATACTTGGTACATGGTTGGAGGCACTTGTTAATAATATTGTTGACACATGGTTTATGGATGATGTAGCATACTTGTATTATTAGAAGCACATAATGATCTTGGTGATGATTATGAGTTGTTGTGTTATGCTTGGTTGATGCACATCTTTGAGAGTTGTCTTGGTGATTGATATTGGTGAGTAGATTTGATTTCGTTGATAAGATTGATGAGATAGGTTGTTGTGATAGGTTGTTTGTACAAGTTGTTGTGACGGGTTATTTGTACAGGTTTGGTACATGGTTGATGCACTTGTTCATGGTACAGGTTGAGGTACAGGTTGGTGCATGGTTGATGCACTTGTTTATGGTAAAGGTTGATTACATGTTGTTTGGTACAGGTTGGTGCATGGTTGATGCACTTGTTTATGGTACAGGTTGATTTTAGGTTGAGGTACAGGTTTATGCATGGTTCAGGTTATTAGTACAGGTTATTTGGTGCAGGTTGATTGGTACATGTTTACAACAATATATCTCATAGTGATAGTGTGACAGTGGTTCCATCATTCTACTTATACGTCAGGGCGGTTGGACGGGGCAAGGACATGTGGTTTTAGCCACCTTTCGGTTGTAGCTAGAGAACATAGGGGGTTGTAGCCTCCTTCTGGTTGTAGCTAGAGAATTGGGGAGTTGGAGCTTCCATCAGGCTGTAGCCTGAGAAAATAGGGGGTTGGAGCCTTCTTCTAGTTGCATCTGGAAAACAAAGGAAGTTGGTGCTTCCAATGAATGTAATTCTTCAATACATATAAGAAAAAGTATTTTGTGGTTTTCTCCCGCTTTGGGTTTCCAGGTAAAACATTGGTGTACTATGTATGTGTATGATTGTTCATTTGTTCATTGCTTAATTAATCTTCATTTATTCGATGATAATGATACATTGATATAATACTTGGATTATATGGTTAAAAAGGATTAAATTGCTCTATTACTGATTCACCCCCCCTCTCAGTAATCCAACAATTTATAGGTCATCTTACCATTTTCTATATAATTTTTTTTATAGAACAATTCAAATGGTGAAATTTGTATGGTATTGAGAATACATATCTAGGTACCTATGGTAAAAATTTCAGCTCTTTATTCGGTAGTATTTTGGAGATATACTTTGTGGAAGATAGGGTTTTTGACTAGTCCTGAAGCTAGTCATAAATAAGTGTTCTAGGTAAAATAGTCATAATGTATTCATAGAGAAGCCAAATGAAGTGAGACCAATTGGATTGGAAACAATACGGGCTTTAGTTTCCTTTGTAAAAATTTCAGAATATGATGTTAAAAATTGAGCACAGGGCATGTTGTACAAGTTCACTCTCATGAATAAACCAGAATTGAATAAGGTCTACCATTTTCTCTATAACTCCTTTTCTGGGAGGATTCAAGGAGTGAAACTTGGAGGAGTTTCAAATAATACATTGAGCAATATTATCTATAGTATTATAGTATTCAAAGAAGTGAATAATTGCATAATTTGAAGAAGTCTCAAGAAGCATTATCGGGTTCTTTGTGATGGTTGGTTGATGGTGATAATTTAATGTAAAGTTTTATTATCTCTCATATATTATTGGGTGGAAGGAAGGGGCAAGGATGGAGAGGTCAAACCTCTCTTGATATTGGAGGATTGTATCTTCCTTTTGGAGGTTTATCCCTCCCTTTATATTCGGAAGTTGTAGCTACATTTGGAAGTCATTACTTCCCTTGAACAATAACTATTGATTATTTCTCATATATTGTGCATGGTGTATTGTGGTGTATTGGTGTAAATATTATAATATTGTTCATTGCTCATTGGATATAATTGAATGGTTTAAGTATAAGTTGAAAAAGTTTTTAAATTGTACTTGACACTGATTCACCCCCCTCTCAGTATCAACAACAGTTTAGTTTGTTATAACAAACCAACAAAATACAATTTAAGGTGTTGCGTGGAGTTCAAGTACAATTGGAGGGCTCACACCCTATTTATGTGCATGGAACCCAAGGTACACACATTCCCACGAGGGCACAAATATCGAGGTGGATGGATCCTGAGGTACAAAGAACATAGAATTGTGTGCAAGAGATTGCCTAATTTTTGGCATTGTCTCATTTTGCGTGCCATAAGGAATTTTATCCGAATGTAGTCAAGTTTATACTCGTTGGATTCATTTTTCTGCAAGGATCACGAATTTGAAGTCTATTTTGTGATCATAGGTCATTTGTTAAATTATTATCTCAGTTTGTCATGTATGAGGCCCATAGGCACGTTATATGTGTAAAAAGGGATTTTTCGGAACCTGTTAAGAATTTGGTCAACTTTATACTCAAATTTCTCAGAAGTTTGCAAGGAATTCAATGGTAAACTCCTTTTATGGGATTGAGTAGTAGAATTAAAGAGAGTCCAATAAATTGGCTTTTTAATCCCTTATTGTAATGTAATTTGGCATCCTGAAATGATGAAGAACAATCATAATATCTAAAGGGGACTTTGAAGATGAAGTAATATGTCATCCATATATGTAACTTGATTTTTTGTATTTTCCACCATGTTATCTCATTATTTCTCAAGTTGTTCATCAATATTAATGAAGTTTATGGACAAGTAAGGATATCCACATGTGTTTTTGCAAATAGTCAAGTGATCATTTATATTCTGAATTTGGTCGAATGCTTATGTATATTTAAGATTTATTTTTACATCTAAGGATTTTCGGATCAAGTTGGTATCAGAGCTAGGTTTTGACATTTATTTGCAAGTGAATGCTTATGAGGTCCAAATCCAAGCGAGGTGAAGGCACACTTGAATATTTTAATTCTAAAATTGGACAAATATTTCGAAGAAAAGAAATGGAGCATCAAGAAGTTATTTTTGAGGATGATAAGGAATTTCAAAGGATGTTCCTTGAGATGAAAAATATGGTTAAGAAATTGTGGGAAGACCTAGAAAGAAGGAGAGCATTTGCTCATCAAAATGAAGGTGGTCCAATTGAAACAATGGTGAAATTTAAAGGAGAAGGAGAAGGTGAATAACCTCCAGAGCCTCCTTCAGCCCCATCACCATCATCTTCCGGTGAAAGTGAACATTCTTCTCATAAGAGGAAAAATAATTTTAAGAAGTCTTCTTATTCTCATGATATGCCTTTGTTAAAGTTAGATGTAAAGTTTGATTTGCCTACTTATGATGGAGATTTGAATGTAGAGAAGTTGGATAATTGATTCAAATTGATTGAAGTATATTATAGGGTACAAAAAATCATACAGTATACTTCAAGGATACAGTTGGATACTCTTTGCTTAAGCGGTACAAGTTTGATATGGTGGGAGATTCAGACATAAGATGATATTATTCAACACGGTAAAATAATTTATTCATGGATTGAATTTTTTACTGCATTAAGAAAGCAATTTTATCCATTATATTATATGCAAATATCAATGATTTCTTGGAAACATTTGAAACAAGAAAAAGGGAAAATCTTTAGGCTTATACAAAGGAATTTAAGAGGAAGGCATTGTCTTTGGGGATTCCATTACATACTCCTAAGACTCTTCTAAAATATATCAATGGTATGCATTTGTATATTCATCATATTATATTGATGTTTAATCCTACTAATATTGACAAAGTATCAGTACAAGCTACTCATCTTGAAGCCAAAAAAGGAAAACATGTTGTTGAAGATGTGTCAAATGAGTCACATGAATTCAAGGAGTAGTTGAAGGGAAAAGGGAAGACTAAGAAGACAACTACAATGAATAAGGATGAAGAGAGGAATCCTACATGTTCTCACTGCGAGTAGAAACCAAATGATGAAAAGCATTGTTGGAAGTTTCATCCATAATTGAAGCCAAAGTGGGCTCAACCTAGAAAGGGAAAAAATAAGAACATGACCATAGTTCAGGATCTTAGATCAAATTCCAAGGATGAAACCCAGGTTATAACTATGGGAATCAAAGGTAAACCTATTGTTAGAAGTTTTAGTTCATGTACTTCTTTTGCAAATTCTAAAGTAATTCCCGATGGAAGGAAAATAAATGACTCATTTCATTTACGAGTTATCTCAAAGCACACTAAGATTGATACACTTATTGATAGTGGATCACAAGTGAATATTTTTTCAGAGAAAATAGTTTAGAATTTGGATTGGAAACTAGGCCTCATCTGAGACCATATCCTTTGGGTTGGATTTGTGATAATGCTCATGTACATGTAACTAAACAATGCAAGCTGCGGTTCACGATCACATCCAGTTTCATTGATGAGGTAGATTTAGACGTGGTTCCACTTGACATTTGCGGGATGGTTTTTGGAAGTCCATACTTGTATGACAAGAAGGCCATTTTATACAGGGAAAAGAACAAGTATCATCTTTTCAAGGATGATATTGAGTTCAATGTGAGAGCTAATCGGAAGAAGACGAATTTGACAGTTGTCACTACATGGCACATGCTAGTTAATGCTAATATCCAGGATACAGGTTTACAACCTATGGTTGAAAGTAAAATAGGTCCTTTGATTGATGTTGTTTCAGTTAAGAAGGGAAAATATGTTGATGGTTCATTCTATTTCGCATCTGTATATTCAATTTTGTTTTTCAGTTTATTACTAATTAGTGGAGTATGGTGGCTACTGCAACAATTAATGACAGAGTTTGTGAATTTAAGGGAATAGTTAACTTGGTCAACATTGTTGTTTCAATCTTCATTATCATCGTGATGAGTCAGGTGCTCGTTATCTAAGAAAGAAGGATGGATGATACTGGACAAGTGAGGTGAAAGCATTCTCACTTCATTTCTGAATAATCCATACTTTTGGAGGTCCAAAATTTCTTCAGTGTGGAGGTGTGATCCAGGAGGATCCATAAATGCTCACAAAGATATAGGAGCATCCGAAACTATCACAGAGGACTAGAAGGACCCATAAATGCTCAAAATTTGACTTTCCCAAATTCTCTTGAAAACTACTTAATTGCGTATAGCTCGACAATATCTTTCTAACGACATAAAAATCGCCTCAAACAGAGCTAGAACACAAACAATATGGTTGTCAAAGTTTGGTCAAACCAAACAAAAAGTCAAAATTTAAAGGGACACGTGTCATGTCCATACATTCAGGGTGACATCAACATGACACACGATGATGTCATCATGGACACATGGTAGCACTACATCATGCCATGTGTCACCTGGAAATGGAATTTCCAGTGTCCATTTGGAACAATAAAATATTTTCACATGTCATCCATACGGATGACATGGAAGGATGTATGGTCCACATGACACCACTGAAAGGGTGACACATGGATTCCATACAACCTACGTGGCATAATTATGTGGCAGACCATACGTACAGTTGGAAGCATTGAGAAAATGACAAGCTGCCACATGGGCCTATCAAAAGGTGCCACGTAGCATCTTTCAGAAGCCCAAGTTGGGATGGGTATAAAATTTGTTGAGTTCGTCGGATTTGAACTACCAAACTACCATAGAATCCAGAATATTCCAACAGGTTAACCACAAGTCGCTTTCCATTGGACCACATATGAAACTTTTTATAACAACTTTGTTATAATATATTTAATATAATATATATGGTTTCATTGTGTTAAAAAGGGAGGAGGTTGCAGGGTTTGAACCTCTAACCTCCCCTCTAACAATTCAACAATGTCATACTATCCACATAACCAATATGCCAATAGTTTGGTTTCTTATAACAAACCAAAAAAATAAAATTTAAGGTGTTGCGTGGAGTTCGGGTATGGTTGGAGGGACCGTGCCCTATTTATGTGCACAGACCCCGAGGTACACACATTCCCATGAGGACACAGATCTAGAGGTGGTATGAATCTCGAGGTACATACTGCATAGAAGTGCAAGCAAGAGATTGCCTAAGTTTTGGCATTGTCTCGTTTTATGTGCCATTAGGACTTTTTTCCGAATGTAGTCAAGTTTGTATTCATTGGATTCATTTTTCTGCAAGGATCAAGAATTTGAAGTTTTTTTTTGTGATCAGAGGTCATTTGTAAAAGTATTATCTCATTTTGTCATGTATGAGACCCATAGTCTTGTTATATGTGTAAAAAGGGATTTTTTGGAACCTGTTCAAAATTTGGTCGACTTTATACTCAAATTTCTCATAATTTCACAAGGAATTCAATGGTAAACTCCTTTTTCTAGGATTGAGTTGAGGAACTAAAGAGATTCCAATAAATTGGATTTTTAAGTCCCTATTGTAATATAATTTGGCATCTTGAGATGATGAAGAACAATCATAATATCTAAAGCGGGCTTTGAAGATGAAGTAATATGTCATCCATATATGTAACTTGAGTTATTTTATTTTTTGTTGTGTTATCTCATTATTTTTCAAGTTATTCATTGGTATTAATGAAGTTTATGGACAAGTAAGCATATTCACATTTTTTTTTGAAAATAGTCAAGTTATCATTTATATTCCGAATCTTGTCGGATGTTTATGTGTATTTAAGAGTTATTTTCACATCTAAGGATTTTCGGATCATTAAAGAAGAATATCATTGAACAACCTGTGTTAGCTTTACCAGACTTTGATAATTTTTACCAAGCTGATATGTATGCCAATGGGACTGCAATAGGAGCTGTCCTGAGCCAGGAACAAAGATGAATTGTATATTTTAGTGAGAATTTGAATGAGGCTAAACATAAATATTCATCTTATGATAAGGATTTTTATGCAATTGTGCAGGAATTGAAGAAATAGAGACATTACCTCATGCCCAAAGAATTTGTTCTGCACATTGACAATCATGCATTGCAATTTATAAGTAGTCAACCAAAACTAAATCAAAGACATGCTAAGTGGGTTGAGTTTTTGTAGAATTTTACCTTTGTGATTAAACACACAAGTGGTAAGGCAAATAAAGTTGTTGATGCAGTGAGTAGAATTAATTTAATTTTGCAGGAATTTCAAGTCAACACTTTAGGATTTGATGGTTTAAAATAAACGTATCAAGATGATGAAGATTTCAAAGATGCCTATGCAACTTGTGAAAATCCATTTTCTAGCAATAAGAGTCAGTGGTTAGACTATATTCTACAGGAAGGAGTGTTGTTCAAAAATAATAAGTTATGCATACCCAAATGTTCAATGAGGGATAACCTAATCAAAGAGAAGCACAATGGAGGGCTATCAAGACATTTTTGTCTAGGATAAACTTTTTCTTGAGTCAATTCTTTTTATTTTTGACTTAGTATGCAGAATCAAGTGAAGAAATTTGTGGAAAAGTGCAGAATTTGTCAGCATGCTAAAGGGAGAAGTCAGAATACAAGGTTGTATCAGCCACTACCAATTCCAAGAAGGCCATGTGATGCAATGAGTATGGAATTTATGTTAGGATTTCCAAGAACACAAAGGGGTAATGATTCGATTTATGTTGTGGTTGATAGCTTCTATAATATGGCATATTTTATTGCTTGTACCAAAACTAGTGATGCTACAAATATTGTTAATTTATTCTTTAGAGAGGTGGTAAGGTTGCATGGTTTACCCAAAAGTATAGTTTCAGATAGAGATACTAGATTTGTGGGACACTTTTGGAGAACCTTGTGGAAGAATATTGGTACTAATATTAGTTTTATCTTAGCCTATCACCCACAAACTGATGGGAAAACAAAAGTGGTAAACATAAGCTTGGGAAATATTTTGAGGTGTTTTGTGAATGAGAATCCCAAGCAATGGGATCAAATGCTTACTCTTGAGCTAAGTTTTCATATAATGAATCACCAAATAGAATCACAAGGATGAGTCCATTTCAAATTTTCTATGGAATACATCCAAGGGGAGTATACGAATTAATAAATTTAGGAAAACAAGAATTAAGGAGTGCTTATGGTGAGGATTTTGCAGTGAGTATGCAAAAGTTATAGGAAAAGGTCAAGTAGAAGTTGCAAGAAAGAAACCATCAATACAAAAATAGGGTAGAGATGAGAAGGAGGTCAGTTAATTTTGAAGTTGGTGAACTGGTCATGGCATACCTGAGGAAAGAGAGGTTTCCTGTAGGGACCTATAACAAACTGAAATTTAAAAAGATTGGGCCATGTAAAATTTTAAGAAAAGTTTCTCCTAATGTATACGAAATAGAACTTCCAAGTGGTGTTGGAATTTCTCCAATCTTTAATGTTTCATATTTGTATTCCTTCAAGGAGAGAAAGGATGTTTCAACAAATGAACTTGCAAATGATGGAGATCAGACCATAGGATGGAAAAAACAACTACCTAGAGCAGTGCAAAAGGAGATTGAGACAATATTGGATATGAAGGTATTGAAGAAAACCAGAGGCAAAGAATATTTCCAGTACTTGGTCAAATGGAAAGGTTAACTGGTCAAGGATGTTACTTGGATGACAACAACATAAATTTTCAAGTATGGTGTAGACCTTGAAGAACTGATGAATAGTTCTTTTCTTTCTCGGGAGTCTGATGTAGGAGCATCTAATAGTAAAATCGAGAATTGACCACATGGGTCAATAAACATTTATCAAGGGAGGTGGTTCCCTAATTTTTCATTTATTTAATAATTATAATGATATATTTAGAAGGTATCAAAGATTTGATGGTTTGAATGGTGTGAGTGTTTTCCTATGTAATAGAACATACATACTAAGTTAGGCGATTGATAGAAATACTTAGAGGATTTTTAGGAATTTGTTAGAGTTCCTGAGAGATATAGCTCTCATTTTTATGTAACGGAAGTATGTGTGAGAGAGGTTTTATAGAGGGGAGATAGAGGTTACACAGTGATTAGAAGGAGAGTAGACAAAGGTTGGATAGATAGGGTACGACATCGAACTGAGTAAAGTGATTTTTGTGTTGTATGTTAAGGTCTGAGTGATCGAAATAACCAGTGTATTTCTGATACGGTTTAATTGAGATCTCGAGTTCTCTATGTGTTAATTTGTTGGTATATGCTTTTGACTTCATTCAATTTCTTGTCTCTTGGGTATTTTAATGTATTCATTTGCAGGAAAGACCACGTGCAATTAATTTTATCCAAGTTCTAAAAATATTTTTAAAAATATTTTCTGAGTAGTTGTCTTCACAGGAATAGAGAGTCACGATTTGGCATAGTGGAATCACCCATTAAATATCTGGGACACAACAATATTAATTCCATGCATAGTTTCTACAAACCGTTGGTATTTTTGTTGAGTACCGCACACAGATTTTTCTGTGACAGATCCAATTTTTCTGTGAACCATTGGTATATATATTGTTGAGTTTCATGTGCAGAGTGATCTGCAACACAAGTTATCAGTATTGTTACTAATGCTTCCATGTAGAGGTATATCCGCATAGTGGTATTTCCATGTAGAGTTATCTATGACAGAGCACAATTCAACGTTGTAGGAAAAGGCAATTTGAGCACATGTCCATGTTGATCCGAGGCCATACAAGCAACCCGAATGTTAGTTGCTGACAGAGTATTGAAAACTCTTGTGATTGTGGGTTGAAATTGGTGGTTCAGTCCATAAGTGGACACAGACAAAGTAATTGGGGGACATTTTTCCACAAGAGAGGGGAAACTGTAAGAAGGGGTCCAAGGGGGGAAAAAATTCATGTGTTTTAATCCAAACCCACTTTCCTGAAATTATTATTTTTGAGTGAACTTTCAAATTTTCCTTTCGAGTGTATGAGAGCCCAATCATTAAACATGTATAAGGGGGTTGGTGGGAAAATTCAAATCCCATAGTCATGAGAGCATGGGGCCAGAGTACAATCAACCTTGGATGATTTGAGAGCCAAATGCATGGGTTAAAGGGAAATTCGAATGGCCATTGTGGGAAATTTTTGCATGTAATTTTTGGAGTAGAAAGGGATTGGAGAGCACTGGAGCTTGAAGGTGTCCATAGTATGTGTTTTCAAAAGCTTGTTTGATCTCTTTTTGCATGAATAAATAGGTTGTTAGGCATGTAGAGAGGGAGGATTCTGTGTGAGATATTTTCTCGAGAACAATGAGTTGTTATGTGAGTTTTACTATGGCAGCTAACATCCATGGAGTCCCCAACAACATAGATTCCTATCCAACCTTGTGTTGGAGCCTTGGAGGGAAGTGGGAATTCCTAAGGAGCTGTGTGAAGTGAAGGGGGATCCCATTCCTTAGGTTGTTTAGGTTCAGGGGAAGCGAGCTGGTGGAATTGGATAGCCATAAGAAAATTAGTTTGTTTTGGGAGTGTATTGGACTATGAGAGACACACTCTTTTGTGGATTCATAGCCCCAGATCAGGGGTTATTTGTTTCTGATATTTGGAGAAAAAAATCTATGGTTGGGAGGAACGTATGTCCCCTGCATCCAATTTCTCATTTGACATTAAAAGATAAGTGTTTGATATATGTTCTCTATTTTAAGTAAAAAGTTTTATTGTTGTGCATAAACTCTGAGTTTTTAGTAATTTGTATGTTGTTATGAGAATGTTAATTTAGTTGCATTCATGGTTTGAAAGTGTTGTTAGATGCATGAGTGTTTTAAGCATGTTTCACTACATTTAATTATAATTGGTATCAAAGTTTTTTTTATGGGTTAAGTAGTGGGGCTACTATAGGGTAGGGTAACAAATTTTTATCACAATCACTCAAGATATATCCAATTGACTAATTTTTTATATGAAATCATTGAATTGTTAAAAAATTATAGGAGAAATACTAAACATACATAAACTTCTATTATGAAACATGTTACAAGAAAAATATTTTAAAATACATAAAAATGATATTTCCCTCGAAAAAATATATGTTCTAAATTTGTATATACAAATCCATGTGTGATTTCAATTTCACCATAAATGAGTAGTTGTAAGAAACTTAAATATTTCATTTGAATGAGACATATTAATAAGAAAATAAATGATGAATTTTCTATTGCTTATACACTCCAAACCACTAGGTTGGTTTTGACACATATAGGATGACACATTGCACATAGAATATGTCACATACATGAGGAAAATATTATAATACACAAGCAAATGATCATGAAATTCAAATTCGAATCATTCTCAGACAAGACACCCAAGTTCTTGCCTTGTGATTTTCAAATTTGAATAAATTTGTTCTACTCAAAATGCATGCATATTTTATGAAGTTCAAGATGTGTGTGTTTTATGAAACTAAAAATCAGAAGGAATTATTAGTTTTAGCACTACACATTGTTTACATTTTACCTCCATAACACTATAAGCTTGGGATCCTCATATATATGTATATTTCATGGTGCATCTCCTTAGAAATATAAGTTTGTCATCCTCATTTATGTACATTTCATGGTCCACCTCCATACAAGAAATTGATTGAATCACCCTAGCAATGAAACCATGATACCTTAGTAATGAGAACATGGAAACCATAATATTAAGTAAGGACATATATTATTCCTCTACAAGGTTTGCAATGAATTAATTGAAACCCTATTAAACATAGTAAGTACATATAATTAGTGTCTATATAATATAAATGAGACTATGATGATACATCATGTATTTCTAAAGGCATTTTTTTTATACCCAACACCATCATGAGGGACCTTAGACCCATCCTTGATGTGTAAAACCTTGTCATGGTGCACATATGACACTCATAGGTAAAACATTCTATTTATAGCAAATTTGTGGTGGTTTATAACCTTATTCGTGAATCATGAGAATTATAAGCTTCATTTAGTGTATTATACTCCAATTTTAGTATTGGTGACATGCTCAATGCCCTAATATCCATCATTTTTTTTCAAAAATTTGTAATGGCAACAATAGGCAACTATATCCCACCTATAGGACATAGATTCCATTTATAGGACACATGAGGTGATTTAGCGCCTTGTACATGGCCCATTTGCCATATAGAAGCATATTTTAGGCTCTACACCCTCAATTTACAGTATTAAACTTTGTGAAAGGCCATGAGAACCATATTGAGAGAACAAATCCTCACAATGGTGCCCATAAGACACTTTCTTTTCGATATTTGTTTTATAGGGGATATGTGGTCATTTTGGATCCAAATCATTGTCTGTGAGCACTAAAATCTTATTTTAGTCCTTAAAATGCTATTTTTTCTCCTCAGATCATGTCTAGATCCCCAAGTTCTATCTCATGTGTGAAAAACATTGCAATGACAGATATAGGACACATGTAGGACAAAGGTTCATTTTATAGGTGTTGTGTGGTGGTTTTGGGCTATGTGAATGGCCCATTAAACATAAAATATTATTGTATGCCCTAATATACTTGTGTGAATCCTTTCACCATGTCCTAGGATTGAATAAGCATTCACAATGCATAGAATCTCACAAAATTGTGTACATACAATCCCTATAGGCAAAATGTTTCCTTGACAAGGTCTATGTGATGGTTTTGGACCATGTGCATGTTCCAAAGAAATAAATCCTTATTTTTTCCCCTAATGTGTTGATGTTCCTCCCAATACCATGTCTAGGGAATAAAGAACCATCCTTTATGTGAAAGGCCTCACAATCATTCCCATAGGACACATGTGGGTCAAAAATTGACTTTACAATATCTTGTGGTGGTTTTGGAATATATGGATACTCCATGAGCACTAAAAGACCCCCTTAGTCCATAAGATGTTAATGTTACTCCTCCAACCATGTTCAAGGTCCCATGATCTATCCTTACTGTGAAAATATAATGATGGGTTTCATAGGACACATGTAGGACAAATATTAGTTTTAAGTAGTGTTGTGGTTTTGAACCATGTGCATGGTCAATGATCCATAAAATCCTATTTTAGGACCTAAGAGGTTGTTGTTTCTCCTTTAACGATGTCCATGGACCTAAGAACCATCGTTGGTGCATAAAACTTTCTATTGACACTGATACAACACATTCACACAAAATATTCCCTTTATTATGCATTTTACGTGGTTTTGGACCATGTGCATGTTTGTCGAGCCATAAATCCTAGTTTAATCAAACTAAGACATTATTGTTACTTAAATGACTTCCAAACCCTAGAAAATCATCGTTAATGTGTGAAACCTTACAATTGCACCCATACAACCCTTAGAGGCCATACATTCCATTTATAGGGATGTTGTGATGGATTTTGATTGTATGCATGGTAGATGGGCCATAAATTCCTCTTTTAGGCATTAACACATTAGTGTTCCTCCTTGTACCATATCTAGGGACTAGAGAACCATTGTTTGTGTGAAAACCTTGAAATTCCACCCATATAATACATGTAGGACAAAGATTCACTTTAAAATAACTATGTGGTGGTTTTATACCATGTGCATAATCCATGATCCATAACGTACCCCTTTTAGGGAATAAGCAATTGATGTTCCTCCTTGGAAAATGTACATGGCCCCAAGAACCATACATGGAATGAAACACCTTATAATGGTTCCTATTTAACACATGTAGGCCACAAAATAGTAGTATGTGGCATGTGTGATGGTTTTGGACCATGTGTGTAGTCCAAGAGGACATAAAACCTATTATATCTCTTAATGAATTGTTTCTCCTCCTTGGACCATGTACAATACCTCGAGAGAAATATCAGATGCATAAAACCTCACAATTTTTCCTATAAGACACATGTGTGCCAAAGATTTATGTTATAGGGGTTGTGTGGTGTTTTGAGACCATATGCATGGTCCATGAGAACTAAATGTAGCGAATGTGGATTCATGCTACCACACATAGCATGAGGTGGGGATTGAATACCACCCTAATATGAACACACTACTAAAGAGGAGAAAAGATATAATGAAGTCTTCACTTCATTTTAAGGCAAAATCGAGAAACCCTAGGGTAAAAAAATAAAGGATAAAAAAGAGCAAGAGTGCCATAAGATTAATTTGGTTTTAACTCTTGATTGTGTTAACCTATGGCTATAAATTATTAGGGTACTTCACTTAAGTTTAAAATAATTTTTTACCAACAATTTAACAAAGGAAAGTAAACTAACAATCTAGGGTTAATTTATCGAATATTCTCATAAATAGCTAGAAACCTTATTGTTGGAAAATACAAATAGAAGTATGGAAGGAACCCTCCCAAAATTAATTTGTGCAAGTAATGAAACTACTTGGGATGAATAAGAGAGTTGTGATAGGCATCTAATAATGATCCACATCCTATATTATCCTACTCATGTAACTTAAATTTATTGCAAAATAAGACTTGTACTCAATCTCCAATACATACACGCACAAATACACACATAATGAAAATAACACTAGATCTACTACCACAAAGATAAGTCAATGAGAGTATTGAGTAGAGAGACCCAAGTTCCCTCAGGGGGAATGATACCTCCCTTTACCTAGCTATGATGGAACCTTCCCTAAGGTTTTTGTAGAGAAATAATACTCACACTAAACC
The DNA here is from genome assembly GCA_009831015.1 of Picea engelmannii. Taxonomy (NCBI): domain Eukaryota; kingdom Viridiplantae; phylum Streptophyta; class Pinopsida; order Pinales; family Pinaceae; genus Picea; species Picea engelmannii. The sequence continues at coordinate 506,144 of ML799112.1, read as the reverse complement.
AACCAGGAAAGAGAAGACATAAATAAAACATAATTAACAATGAAAAACACACACAATACACATATATTTTACCCTAGAAACCCTTCACTCGGAAAACAAAAATTCCTTGAGCATATCCTACTCTCTTGTTGTCTTATTCATTCATAGAATAAAGAGTTACATGACTAACCTTGGACTACAACTAAGACACAATCGCCATCCTACTCTCTTGCTTTACACAAGAAGAGACTTGTAGCCAATTCAACTTACATCTACATGACCATTACACTTCTAAATATTATCTTTTATAGTACTATATCATGCCATATTTATAAGCTTTATAGTATGAAAAAACCTAAATCATGGCACCAAAAAAGGATTACATAGTCATGCAGATGATTGGATGCAATCCTGCACATCTTAGGGTTCTATTACAGTCAACTACCTATTGAACTTTAGTCGTCTATGAACCAGTTGACCACCAATCAACCTTCAATTGGTCTCTAGTCTGTTGCCACTCAACCACCTGTCTTTTGGATATTTGGATGTAATTGATTTTGTTGGATATTTGGTTGTCATTGATGTCAATAGACGTGGTTTTCATTTATGTCAACAAATGTAATGGGTGCATTTGAAGAAGTCTACAAGAATTCCCAGAGATGTGGTCATGAAGCCCGAAGTTGTTTGAGGAATAAGGACATGAACTCTATAGGTAGCCCCAGAGGTGTAGTGATGAAACCCGAAGTTGTTTGAGGAAAAATAGGATGCAGAATAGTGTAAATTTAGGTAACACACTCATATATGGATAGTCCTTGTCATGCCGTCTCCAACAGTAGGTGGTATGCCACGTAGTTCCTCATGGTCGAGAAGTTATGGTCTCTTGAAGGTGGAATCCCAAAAGAATGGTTAAGAAGTCCCTAAATAGTTACAATTCATTAATTAAAGGGTAAAGTGGTTGTAACAAGAAAGCACAAGTTGCCCCTAAATTTAAGGAAATAAGTCACTTGGCAAAGTGTAAATACACCACAAGAAGCCCCTCATTAGCACATTCACTTACACAAGTTTATTGAATATATTATAAGTGAGAAAGTGATTCTTATATAAGGCAACTAAGGAGATCTAAGGTGAATTTAAGAGGGAAGATGAAGTGAATAAGGGAGAAATTCCAAGGGAGGATGAAGTCTTGTGATGATGTGTTCTAAGGTATGTTATTTAAACGTCATGTTACCATTTTTTCTATAACTATTTTTTTAGAATGATTCAGATAGAAAAAATTGGAGTTTGTTGAGAAGAAATGCCAAGCTATCTATGGTAAAAATTTCATATTTGGGGGCATTTTATTTTTGGAGATACACTCTGTGGAAAATAGGGTTTTTGACTAGTCCTGAAACTAGTCTTAAACAAGTGTTCCAGGTAAAACAATCATAACTAATTCATATGGGATAAAAATTATGTGAGACAAATTTCAGTGGATAGATAACAATCTGTAGTATCTTGTGTGCAAGTGTCAGAAGACGATATCAAATATTGAGCGTGTGGAATGTTGTACAAGTTTGATCTCTAGAATAGGATAAACTTCAGGAAGGTTTTCCATTTTCGCTATAACTTCTGTTCTGAGAAGTTTCAGACCTTGAAATTTTGAGGAGATGGAAGAACGATCTCAAAGTATCTTTGGATAAAATTTCAGACCTTAATTCATTACATGTACAGATTTATGTTTGTTGAAAGTTAGGGTTTGTGACTAATCCAAAACTAGTCCCATGAGACTAAGGTAAAGTTTGATGAAGATGTTATTCTCTTGTTGCTGAAGTTGAGAAAGAGCTACAGGTCTATAATTTTGTGTATCAGATATGCTAAAAGATTAGATGTATTATTTAAATGTGTTATTGAGGGTTATGTTTATGATACATGCTTGAGGCATGTCTTGATGATGATGGTACATGATATGGTACATCTTTGTGATGGTATGATACATTGTTATAAATATTTCTTGGCTATCTGGGTATCTAGTTTGGTATATTTCATGGTGATGTTATCACATGCTTGAGACACATCTTATGGTACTTAGTTGAGGCACATCATTTATGATATTTTATGGTACATGGTGTATGACATGATTAAGACATATCATGAGCGATATGGTATATTCTTGATGCATATCTTGGTGATGTTATGGTACATTCTTGGTGATGATAGTACATGTTGAGACACATCTTGGTGATTTTGGTACATGGTTGATGTACATGGTATGGTATAGGTTCT
>ML799112.1:480322-503803 GCA_009831015.1 Picea engelmannii | reverse complement strand
GAGAGTCCAATAAATTGGCTTTTTAATCCCTTATTGTAATGTAATTTGGCATCCTGAAATGATGAAGAACAATCATAATATCTAAAGGGGACTTTGAAGATGAAGTAATATGTCATCCATATATGTAACTTGATTTTTTGTATTTTCCACCATGTTATCTCATTATTTCTCAAGTTGTTCATCAATATTAATGAAGTTTATGGACAAGTAAGGATATCCACATGTGTTTTTGCAAATAGTCAAGTGATCATTTATATTCTGAATTTGGTCGAATGCTTATGTATATTTAAGATTTATTTTTACATCTAAGGATTTTCGGATCAAGTTGGTATCAGAGCTAGGTTTTGACATTTATTTGCAAGTGAATGCTTATGAGGTCCAAATCCAAGCGAGGTGAAGGCACACTTGAATATTTTAATTCTAAAATTGGACAAATATTTCGAAGAAAAGAAATGGAGCATCAAGAAGTTATTTTTGAGGATGATAAGGAATTTCAAAGGATGTTCCTTGAGATGAAAAATATGGTTAAGAAATTGTGGGAAGACCTAGAAAGAAGGAGAGCATTTGCTCATCAAAATGAAGGTGGTCCAATTGAAACAATGGTGAAATTTAAAGGAGAAGGAGAAGGTGAATAACCTCCAGAGCCTCCTTCAGCCCCATCACCATCATCTTCCGGTGAAAGTGAACATTCTTCTCATAAGAGGAAAAATAATTTTAAGAAGTCTTCTTATTCTCATGATATGCCTTTGTTAAAGTTAGATGTAAAGTTTGATTTGCCTACTTATGATGGAGATTTGAATGTAGAGAAGTTGGATAATTGATTCAAATTGATTGAAGTATATTATAGGGTACAAAAAATCATACAGTATACTTCAAGGATACAGTTGGATACTCTTTGCTTAAGCGGTACAAGTTTGATATGGTGGGAGATTCAGACATAAGATGATATTATTCAACACGGTAAAATAATTTATTCATGGATTGAATTTTTTACTGCATTAAGAAAGCAATTTTATCCATTATATTATATGCAAATATCAATGATTTCTTGGAAACATTTGAAACAAGAAAAAGGGAAAATCTTTAGGCTTATACAAAGGAATTTAAGAGGAAGGCATTGTCTTTGGGGATTCCATTACATACTCCTAAGACTCTTCTAAAATATATCAATGGTATGCATTTGTATATTCATCATATTATATTGATGTTTAATCCTACTAATATTGACAAAGTATCAGTACAAGCTACTCATCTTGAAGCCAAAAAAGGAAAACATGTTGTTGAAGATGTGTCAAATGAGTCACATGAATTCAAGGAGTAGTTGAAGGGAAAAGGGAAGACTAAGAAGACAACTACAATGAATAAGGATGAAGAGAGGAATCCTACATGTTCTCACTGCGAGTAGAAACCAAATGATGAAAAGCATTGTTGGAAGTTTCATCCATAATTGAAGCCAAAGTGGGCTCAACCTAGAAAGGGAAAAAATAAGAACATGACCATAGTTCAGGATCTTAGATCAAATTCCAAGGATGAAACCCAGGTTATAACTATGGGAATCAAAGGTAAACCTATTGTTAGAAGTTTTAGTTCATGTACTTCTTTTGCAAATTCTAAAGTAATTCCCGATGGAAGGAAAATAAATGACTCATTTCATTTACGAGTTATCTCAAAGCACACTAAGATTGATACACTTATTGATAGTGGATCACAAGTGAATATTTTTTCAGAGAAAATAGTTTAGAATTTGGATTGGAAACTAGGCCTCATCTGAGACCATATCCTTTGGGTTGGATTTGTGATAATGCTCATGTACATGTAACTAAACAATGCAAGCTGCGGTTCACGATCACATCCAGTTTCATTGATGAGGTAGATTTAGACGTGGTTCCACTTGACATTTGCGGGATGGTTTTTGGAAGTCCATACTTGTATGACAAGAAGGCCATTTTATACAGGGAAAAGAACAAGTATCATCTTTTCAAGGATGATATTGAGTTCAATGTGAGAGCTAATCGGAAGAAGACGAATTTGACAGTTGTCACTACATGGCACATGCTAGTTAATGCTAATATCCAGGATACAGGTTTACAACCTATGGTTGAAAGTAAAATAGGTCCTTTGATTGATGTTGTTTCAGTTAAGAAGGGAAAATATGTTGATGGTTCATTCTATTTCGCATCTGTATATTCAATTTTGTTTTTCAGTTTATTACTAATTAGTGGAGTATGGTGGCTACTGCAACAATTAATGACAGAGTTTGTGAATTTAAGGGAATAGTTAACTTGGTCAACATTGTTGTTTCAATCTTCATTATCATCGTGATGAGTCAGGTGCTCGTTATCTAAGAAAGAAGGATGGATGATACTGGACAAGTGAGGTGAAAGCATTCTCACTTCATTTCTGAATAATCCATACTTTTGGAGGTCCAAAATTTCTTCAGTGTGGAGGTGTGATCCAGGAGGATCCATAAATGCTCACAAAGATATAGGAGCATCCGAAACTATCACAGAGGACTAGAAGGACCCATAAATGCTCAAAATTTGACTTTCCCAAATTCTCTTGAAAACTACTTAATTGCGTATAGCTCGACAATATCTTTCTAACGACATAAAAATCGCCTCAAACAGAGCTAGAACACAAACAATATGGTTGTCAAAGTTTGGTCAAACCAAACAAAAAGTCAAAATTTAAAGGGACACGTGTCATGTCCATACATTCAGGGTGACATCAACATGACACACGATGATGTCATCATGGACACATGGTAGCACTACATCATGCCATGTGTCACCTGGAAATGGAATTTCCAGTGTCCATTTGGAACAATAAAATATTTTCACATGTCATCCATACGGATGACATGGAAGGATGTATGGTCCACATGACACCACTGAAAGGGTGACACATGGATTCCATACAACCTACGTGGCATAATTATGTGGCAGACCATACGTACAGTTGGAAGCATTGAGAAAATGACAAGCTGCCACATGGGCCTATCAAAAGGTGCCACGTAGCATCTTTCAGAAGCCCAAGTTGGGATGGGTATAAAATTTGTTGAGTTCGTCGGATTTGAACTACCAAACTACCATAGAATCCAGAATATTCCAACAGGTTAACCACAAGTCGCTTTCCATTGGACCACATATGAAACTTTTTATAACAACTTTGTTATAATATATTTAATATAATATATATGGTTTCATTGTGTTAAAAAGGGAGGAGGTTGCAGGGTTTGAACCTCTAACCTCCCCTCTAACAATTCAACAATGTCATACTATCCACATAACCAATATGCCAATAGTTTGGTTTCTTATAACAAACCAAAAAAATAAAATTTAAGGTGTTGCGTGGAGTTCGGGTATGGTTGGAGGGACCGTGCCCTATTTATGTGCACAGACCCCGAGGTACACACATTCCCATGAGGACACAGATCTAGAGGTGGTATGAATCTCGAGGTACATACTGCATAGAAGTGCAAGCAAGAGATTGCCTAAGTTTTGGCATTGTCTCGTTTTATGTGCCATTAGGACTTTTTTCCGAATGTAGTCAAGTTTGTATTCATTGGATTCATTTTTCTGCAAGGATCAAGAATTTGAAGTTTTTTTTTGTGATCAGAGGTCATTTGTAAAAGTATTATCTCATTTTGTCATGTATGAGACCCATAGTCTTGTTATATGTGTAAAAAGGGATTTTTTGGAACCTGTTCAAAATTTGGTCGACTTTATACTCAAATTTCTCATAATTTCACAAGGAATTCAATGGTAAACTCCTTTTTCTAGGATTGAGTTGAGGAACTAAAGAGATTCCAATAAATTGGATTTTTAAGTCCCTATTGTAATATAATTTGGCATCTTGAGATGATGAAGAACAATCATAATATCTAAAGCGGGCTTTGAAGATGAAGTAATATGTCATCCATATATGTAACTTGAGTTATTTTATTTTTTGTTGTGTTATCTCATTATTTTTCAAGTTATTCATTGGTATTAATGAAGTTTATGGACAAGTAAGCATATTCACATTTTTTTTTGAAAATAGTCAAGTTATCATTTATATTCCGAATCTTGTCGGATGTTTATGTGTATTTAAGAGTTATTTTCACATCTAAGGATTTTCGGATCATTAAAGAAGAATATCATTGAACAACCTGTGTTAGCTTTACCAGACTTTGATAATTTTTACCAAGCTGATATGTATGCCAATGGGACTGCAATAGGAGCTGTCCTGAGCCAGGAACAAAGATGAATTGTATATTTTAGTGAGAATTTGAATGAGGCTAAACATAAATATTCATCTTATGATAAGGATTTTTATGCAATTGTGCAGGAATTGAAGAAATAGAGACATTACCTCATGCCCAAAGAATTTGTTCTGCACATTGACAATCATGCATTGCAATTTATAAGTAGTCAACCAAAACTAAATCAAAGACATGCTAAGTGGGTTGAGTTTTTGTAGAATTTTACCTTTGTGATTAAACACACAAGTGGTAAGGCAAATAAAGTTGTTGATGCAGTGAGTAGAATTAATTTAATTTTGCAGGAATTTCAAGTCAACACTTTAGGATTTGATGGTTTAAAATAAACGTATCAAGATGATGAAGATTTCAAAGATGCCTATGCAACTTGTGAAAATCCATTTTCTAGCAATAAGAGTCAGTGGTTAGACTATATTCTACAGGAAGGAGTGTTGTTCAAAAATAATAAGTTATGCATACCCAAATGTTCAATGAGGGATAACCTAATCAAAGAGAAGCACAATGGAGGGCTATCAAGACATTTTTGTCTAGGATAAACTTTTTCTTGAGTCAATTCTTTTTATTTTTGACTTAGTATGCAGAATCAAGTGAAGAAATTTGTGGAAAAGTGCAGAATTTGTCAGCATGCTAAAGGGAGAAGTCAGAATACAAGGTTGTATCAGCCACTACCAATTCCAAGAAGGCCATGTGATGCAATGAGTATGGAATTTATGTTAGGATTTCCAAGAACACAAAGGGGTAATGATTCGATTTATGTTGTGGTTGATAGCTTCTATAATATGGCATATTTTATTGCTTGTACCAAAACTAGTGATGCTACAAATATTGTTAATTTATTCTTTAGAGAGGTGGTAAGGTTGCATGGTTTACCCAAAAGTATAGTTTCAGATAGAGATACTAGATTTGTGGGACACTTTTGGAGAACCTTGTGGAAGAATATTGGTACTAATATTAGTTTTATCTTAGCCTATCACCCACAAACTGATGGGAAAACAAAAGTGGTAAACATAAGCTTGGGAAATATTTTGAGGTGTTTTGTGAATGAGAATCCCAAGCAATGGGATCAAATGCTTACTCTTGAGCTAAGTTTTCATATAATGAATCACCAAATAGAATCACAAGGATGAGTCCATTTCAAATTTTCTATGGAATACATCCAAGGGGAGTATACGAATTAATAAATTTAGGAAAACAAGAATTAAGGAGTGCTTATGGTGAGGATTTTGCAGTGAGTATGCAAAAGTTATAGGAAAAGGTCAAGTAGAAGTTGCAAGAAAGAAACCATCAATACAAAAATAGGGTAGAGATGAGAAGGAGGTCAGTTAATTTTGAAGTTGGTGAACTGGTCATGGCATACCTGAGGAAAGAGAGGTTTCCTGTAGGGACCTATAACAAACTGAAATTTAAAAAGATTGGGCCATGTAAAATTTTAAGAAAAGTTTCTCCTAATGTATACGAAATAGAACTTCCAAGTGGTGTTGGAATTTCTCCAATCTTTAATGTTTCATATTTGTATTCCTTCAAGGAGAGAAAGGATGTTTCAACAAATGAACTTGCAAATGATGGAGATCAGACCATAGGATGGAAAAAACAACTACCTAGAGCAGTGCAAAAGGAGATTGAGACAATATTGGATATGAAGGTATTGAAGAAAACCAGAGGCAAAGAATATTTCCAGTACTTGGTCAAATGGAAAGGTTAACTGGTCAAGGATGTTACTTGGATGACAACAACATAAATTTTCAAGTATGGTGTAGACCTTGAAGAACTGATGAATAGTTCTTTTCTTTCTCGGGAGTCTGATGTAGGAGCATCTAATAGTAAAATCGAGAATTGACCACATGGGTCAATAAACATTTATCAAGGGAGGTGGTTCCCTAATTTTTCATTTATTTAATAATTATAATGATATATTTAGAAGGTATCAAAGATTTGATGGTTTGAATGGTGTGAGTGTTTTCCTATGTAATAGAACATACATACTAAGTTAGGCGATTGATAGAAATACTTAGAGGATTTTTAGGAATTTGTTAGAGTTCCTGAGAGATATAGCTCTCATTTTTATGTAACGGAAGTATGTGTGAGAGAGGTTTTATAGAGGGGAGATAGAGGTTACACAGTGATTAGAAGGAGAGTAGACAAAGGTTGGATAGATAGGGTACGACATCGAACTGAGTAAAGTGATTTTTGTGTTGTATGTTAAGGTCTGAGTGATCGAAATAACCAGTGTATTTCTGATACGGTTTAATTGAGATCTCGAGTTCTCTATGTGTTAATTTGTTGGTATATGCTTTTGACTTCATTCAATTTCTTGTCTCTTGGGTATTTTAATGTATTCATTTGCAGGAAAGACCACGTGCAATTAATTTTATCCAAGTTCTAAAAATATTTTTAAAAATATTTTCTGAGTAGTTGTCTTCACAGGAATAGAGAGTCACGATTTGGCATAGTGGAATCACCCATTAAATATCTGGGACACAACAATATTAATTCCATGCATAGTTTCTACAAACCGTTGGTATTTTTGTTGAGTACCGCACACAGATTTTTCTGTGACAGATCCAATTTTTCTGTGAACCATTGGTATATATATTGTTGAGTTTCATGTGCAGAGTGATCTGCAACACAAGTTATCAGTATTGTTACTAATGCTTCCATGTAGAGGTATATCCGCATAGTGGTATTTCCATGTAGAGTTATCTATGACAGAGCACAATTCAACGTTGTAGGAAAAGGCAATTTGAGCACATGTCCATGTTGATCCGAGGCCATACAAGCAACCCGAATGTTAGTTGCTGACAGAGTATTGAAAACTCTTGTGATTGTGGGTTGAAATTGGTGGTTCAGTCCATAAGTGGACACAGACAAAGTAATTGGGGGACATTTTTCCACAAGAGAGGGGAAACTGTAAGAAGGGGTCCAAGGGGGGAAAAAATTCATGTGTTTTAATCCAAACCCACTTTCCTGAAATTATTATTTTTGAGTGAACTTTCAAATTTTCCTTTCGAGTGTATGAGAGCCCAATCATTAAACATGTATAAGGGGGTTGGTGGGAAAATTCAAATCCCATAGTCATGAGAGCATGGGGCCAGAGTACAATCAACCTTGGATGATTTGAGAGCCAAATGCATGGGTTAAAGGGAAATTCGAATGGCCATTGTGGGAAATTTTTGCATGTAATTTTTGGAGTAGAAAGGGATTGGAGAGCACTGGAGCTTGAAGGTGTCCATAGTATGTGTTTTCAAAAGCTTGTTTGATCTCTTTTTGCATGAATAAATAGGTTGTTAGGCATGTAGAGAGGGAGGATTCTGTGTGAGATATTTTCTCGAGAACAATGAGTTGTTATGTGAGTTTTACTATGGCAGCTAACATCCATGGAGTCCCCAACAACATAGATTCCTATCCAACCTTGTGTTGGAGCCTTGGAGGGAAGTGGGAATTCCTAAGGAGCTGTGTGAAGTGAAGGGGGATCCCATTCCTTAGGTTGTTTAGGTTCAGGGGAAGCGAGCTGGTGGAATTGGATAGCCATAAGAAAATTAGTTTGTTTTGGGAGTGTATTGGACTATGAGAGACACACTCTTTTGTGGATTCATAGCCCCAGATCAGGGGTTATTTGTTTCTGATATTTGGAGAAAAAAATCTATGGTTGGGAGGAACGTATGTCCCCTGCATCCAATTTCTCATTTGACATTAAAAGATAAGTGTTTGATATATGTTCTCTATTTTAAGTAAAAAGTTTTATTGTTGTGCATAAACTCTGAGTTTTTAGTAATTTGTATGTTGTTATGAGAATGTTAATTTAGTTGCATTCATGGTTTGAAAGTGTTGTTAGATGCATGAGTGTTTTAAGCATGTTTCACTACATTTAATTATAATTGGTATCAAAGTTTTTTTTATGGGTTAAGTAGTGGGGCTACTATAGGGTAGGGTAACAAATTTTTATCACAATCACTCAAGATATATCCAATTGACTAATTTTTTATATGAAATCATTGAATTGTTAAAAAATTATAGGAGAAATACTAAACATACATAAACTTCTATTATGAAACATGTTACAAGAAAAATATTTTAAAATACATAAAAATGATATTTCCCTCGAAAAAATATATGTTCTAAATTTGTATATACAAATCCATGTGTGATTTCAATTTCACCATAAATGAGTAGTTGTAAGAAACTTAAATATTTCATTTGAATGAGACATATTAATAAGAAAATAAATGATGAATTTTCTATTGCTTATACACTCCAAACCACTAGGTTGGTTTTGACACATATAGGATGACACATTGCACATAGAATATGTCACATACATGAGGAAAATATTATAATACACAAGCAAATGATCATGAAATTCAAATTCGAATCATTCTCAGACAAGACACCCAAGTTCTTGCCTTGTGATTTTCAAATTTGAATAAATTTGTTCTACTCAAAATGCATGCATATTTTATGAAGTTCAAGATGTGTGTGTTTTATGAAACTAAAAATCAGAAGGAATTATTAGTTTTAGCACTACACATTGTTTACATTTTACCTCCATAACACTATAAGCTTGGGATCCTCATATATATGTATATTTCATGGTGCATCTCCTTAGAAATATAAGTTTGTCATCCTCATTTATGTACATTTCATGGTCCACCTCCATACAAGAAATTGATTGAATCACCCTAGCAATGAAACCATGATACCTTAGTAATGAGAACATGGAAACCATAATATTAAGTAAGGACATATATTATTCCTCTACAAGGTTTGCAATGAATTAATTGAAACCCTATTAAACATAGTAAGTACATATAATTAGTGTCTATATAATATAAATGAGACTATGATGATACATCATGTATTTCTAAAGGCATTTTTTTTATACCCAACACCATCATGAGGGACCTTAGACCCATCCTTGATGTGTAAAACCTTGTCATGGTGCACATATGACACTCATAGGTAAAACATTCTATTTATAGCAAATTTGTGGTGGTTTATAACCTTATTCGTGAATCATGAGAATTATAAGCTTCATTTAGTGTATTATACTCCAATTTTAGTATTGGTGACATGCTCAATGCCCTAATATCCATCATTTTTTTTCAAAAATTTGTAATGGCAACAATAGGCAACTATATCCCACCTATAGGACATAGATTCCATTTATAGGACACATGAGGTGATTTAGCGCCTTGTACATGGCCCATTTGCCATATAGAAGCATATTTTAGGCTCTACACCCTCAATTTACAGTATTAAACTTTGTGAAAGGCCATGAGAACCATATTGAGAGAACAAATCCTCACAATGGTGCCCATAAGACACTTTCTTTTCGATATTTGTTTTATAGGGGATATGTGGTCATTTTGGATCCAAATCATTGTCTGTGAGCACTAAAATCTTATTTTAGTCCTTAAAATGCTATTTTTTCTCCTCAGATCATGTCTAGATCCCCAAGTTCTATCTCATGTGTGAAAAACATTGCAATGACAGATATAGGACACATGTAGGACAAAGGTTCATTTTATAGGTGTTGTGTGGTGGTTTTGGGCTATGTGAATGGCCCATTAAACATAAAATATTATTGTATGCCCTAATATACTTGTGTGAATCCTTTCACCATGTCCTAGGATTGAATAAGCATTCACAATGCATAGAATCTCACAAAATTGTGTACATACAATCCCTATAGGCAAAATGTTTCCTTGACAAGGTCTATGTGATGGTTTTGGACCATGTGCATGTTCCAAAGAAATAAATCCTTATTTTTTCCCCTAATGTGTTGATGTTCCTCCCAATACCATGTCTAGGGAATAAAGAACCATCCTTTATGTGAAAGGCCTCACAATCATTCCCATAGGACACATGTGGGTCAAAAATTGACTTTACAATATCTTGTGGTGGTTTTGGAATATATGGATACTCCATGAGCACTAAAAGACCCCCTTAGTCCATAAGATGTTAATGTTACTCCTCCAACCATGTTCAAGGTCCCATGATCTATCCTTACTGTGAAAATATAATGATGGGTTTCATAGGACACATGTAGGACAAATATTAGTTTTAAGTAGTGTTGTGGTTTTGAACCATGTGCATGGTCAATGATCCATAAAATCCTATTTTAGGACCTAAGAGGTTGTTGTTTCTCCTTTAACGATGTCCATGGACCTAAGAACCATCGTTGGTGCATAAAACTTTCTATTGACACTGATACAACACATTCACACAAAATATTCCCTTTATTATGCATTTTACGTGGTTTTGGACCATGTGCATGTTTGTCGAGCCATAAATCCTAGTTTAATCAAACTAAGACATTATTGTTACTTAAATGACTTCCAAACCCTAGAAAATCATCGTTAATGTGTGAAACCTTACAATTGCACCCATACAACCCTTAGAGGCCATACATTCCATTTATAGGGATGTTGTGATGGATTTTGATTGTATGCATGGTAGATGGGCCATAAATTCCTCTTTTAGGCATTAACACATTAGTGTTCCTCCTTGTACCATATCTAGGGACTAGAGAACCATTGTTTGTGTGAAAACCTTGAAATTCCACCCATATAATACATGTAGGACAAAGATTCACTTTAAAATAACTATGTGGTGGTTTTATACCATGTGCATAATCCATGATCCATAACGTACCCCTTTTAGGGAATAAGCAATTGATGTTCCTCCTTGGAAAATGTACATGGCCCCAAGAACCATACATGGAATGAAACACCTTATAATGGTTCCTATTTAACACATGTAGGCCACAAAATAGTAGTATGTGGCATGTGTGATGGTTTTGGACCATGTGTGTAGTCCAAGAGGACATAAAACCTATTATATCTCTTAATGAATTGTTTCTCCTCCTTGGACCATGTACAATACCTCGAGAGAAATATCAGATGCATAAAACCTCACAATTTTTCCTATAAGACACATGTGTGCCAAAGATTTATGTTATAGGGGTTGTGTGGTGTTTTGAGACCATATGCATGGTCCATGAGAACTAAATGTAGCGAATGTGGATTCATGCTACCACACATAGCATGAGGTGGGGATTGAATACCACCCTAATATGAACACACTACTAAAGAGGAGAAAAGATATAATGAAGTCTTCACTTCATTTTAAGGCAAAATCGAGAAACCCTAGGGTAAAAAAATAAAGGATAAAAAAGAGCAAGAGTGCCATAAGATTAATTTGGTTTTAACTCTTGATTGTGTTAACCTATGGCTATAAATTATTAGGGTACTTCACTTAAGTTTAAAATAATTTTTTACCAACAATTTAACAAAGGAAAGTAAACTAACAATCTAGGGTTAATTTATCGAATATTCTCATAAATAGCTAGAAACCTTATTGTTGGAAAATACAAATAGAAGTATGGAAGGAACCCTCCCAAAATTAATTTGTGCAAGTAATGAAACTACTTGGGATGAATAAGAGAGTTGTGATAGGCATCTAATAATGATCCACATCCTATATTATCCTACTCATGTAACTTAAATTTATTGCAAAATAAGACTTGTACTCAATCTCCAATACATACACGCACAAATACACACATAATGAAAATAACACTAGATCTACTACCACAAAGATAAGTCAATGAGAGTATTGAGTAGAGAGACCCAAGTTCCCTCAGGGGGAATGATACCTCCCTTTACCTAGCTATGATGGAACCTTCCCTAAGGTTTTTGTAGAGAAATAATACTCACACTAAACCAACCAGGAAAGAGAAGACATAAATAAAACATAATTAACAATGAAAAACACACACAATACACATATATTTTACCCTAGAAACCCTTCACTCGGAAAACAAAAATTCCTTGAGCATATCCTACTCTCTTGTTGTCTTATTCATTCATAGAATAAAGAGTTACATGACTAACCTTGGACTACAACTAAGACACAATCGCCATCCTACTCTCTTGCTTTACACAAGAAGAGACTTGTAGCCAATTCAACTTACATCTACATGACCATTACACTTCTAAATATTATCTTTTATAGTACTATATCATGCCATATTTATAAGCTTTATAGTATGAAAAAACCTAAATCATGGCACCAAAAAAGGATTACATAGTCATGCAGATGATTGGATGCAATCCTGCACATCTTAGGGTTCTATTACAGTCAACTACCTATTGAACTTTAGTCGTCTATGAACCAGTTGACCACCAATCAACCTTCAATTGGTCTCTAGTCTGTTGCCACTCAACCACCTGTCTTTTGGATATTTGGATGTAATTGATTTTGTTGGATATTTGGTTGTCATTGATGTCAATAGACGTGGTTTTCATTTATGTCAACAAATGTAATGGGTGCATTTGAAGAAGTCTACAAGAATTCCCAGAGATGTGGTCATGAAGCCCGAAGTTGTTTGAGGAATAAGGACATGAACTCTATAGGTAGCCCCAGAGGTGTAGTGATGAAACCCGAAGTTGTTTGAGGAAAAATAGGATGCAGAATAGTGTAAATTTAGGTAACACACTCATATATGGATAGTCCTTGTCATGCCGTCTCCAACAGTAGGTGGTATGCCACGTAGTTCCTCATGGTCGAGAAGTTATGGTCTCTTGAAGGTGGAATCCCAAAAGAATGGTTAAGAAGTCCCTAAATAGTTACAATTCATTAATTAAAGGGTAAAGTGGTTGTAACAAGAAAGCACAAGTTGCCCCTAAATTTAAGGAAATAAGTCACTTGGCAAAGTGTAAATACACCACAAGAAGCCCCTCATTAGCACATTCACTTACACAAGTTTATTGAATATATTATAAGTGAGAAAGTGATTCTTATATAAGGCAACTAAGGAGATCTAAGGTGAATTTAAGAGGGAAGATGAAGTGAATAAGGGAGAAATTCCAAGGGAGGATGAAGTCTTGTGATGATGTGTTCTAAGGTATGTTATTTAAACGTCATGTTACCATTTTTTCTATAACTATTTTTTTAGAATGATTCAGATAGAAAAAATTGGAGTTTGTTGAGAAGAAATGCCAAGCTATCTATGGTAAAAATTTCATATTTGGGGGCATTTTATTTTTGGAGATACACTCTGTGGAAAATAGGGTTTTTGACTAGTCCTGAAACTAGTCTTAAACAAGTGTTCCAGGTAAAACAATCATAACTAATTCATATGGGATAAAAATTATGTGAGACAAATTTCAGTGGATAGATAACAATCTGTAGTATCTTGTGTGCAAGTGTCAGAAGACGATATCAAATATTGAGCGTGTGGAATGTTGTACAAGTTTGATCTCTAGAATAGGATAAACTTCAGGAAGGTTTTCCATTTTCGCTATAACTTCTGTTCTGAGAAGTTTCAGACCTTGAAATTTTGAGGAGATGGAAGAACGATCTCAAAGTATCTTTGGATAAAATTTCAGACCTTAATTCATTACATGTACAGATTTATGTTTGTTGAAAGTTAGGGTTTGTGACTAATCCAAAACTAGTCCCATGAGACTAAGGTAAAGTTTGATGAAGATGTTATTCTCTTGTTGCTGAAGTTGAGAAAGAGCTACAGGTCTATAATTTTGTGTATCAGATATGCTAAAAGATTAGATGTATTATTTAAATGTGTTATTGAGGGTTATGTTTATGATACATGCTTGAGGCATGTCTTGATGATGATGGTACATGATATGGTACATCTTTGTGATGGTATGATACATTGTTATAAATATTTCTTGGCTATCTGGGTATCTAGTTTGGTATATTTCATGGTGATGTTATCACATGCTTGAGACACATCTTATGGTACTTAGTTGAGGCACATCATTTATGATATTTTATGGTACATGGTGTATGACATGATTAAGACATATCATGAGCGATATGGTATATTCTTGATGCATATCTTGGTGATGTTATGGTACATTCTTGGTGATGATAGTACATGTTGAGACACATCTTGGTGATTTTGGTACATGGTTGATGTACATGGTATGGTATAGGTTCTAGTACATGGTATGTTATAGGTTCTGGTACATGGTTGATGTATATGGTATGGTACAAGTTCTGGTACATCATTGATGTACATGGTATGGTACATGGTTGATGTACATGGTATTGTGATGGTTTTGGCATCCATGTGAGTTGATCTGGTTATAATTGGTTGATGAAAGTGACATTGACAGTGACAGTGGTCATGACAGTGATAGTGATAGGTTGATGTGACAGTGGTAGTCATAGGTTGATCTGACAGTGACAGTGACAGGTTGGACGATGTGATAGCAAGAGTGACAGGTTGGTTGATGTATCAGTGACAGTGGTAGTTAAAGGTTGATCAATGGTAGTGATAATGAGTCTACACTTATATTTCAGGGTGGAAGGATAGGGCAAGGAAAGGGGGTTGTAGTCTCCTTCCGGTTGGTGCCGAAGAACAAAGGGAGTTAGAGATTCCTTTAGCTTGCTGCCTGTAAATTAGGAGGTTGTAGACTCCTTCTGGTTGGTGCTAGAGAACTTAGGGAGATGGAGATTCCTTCAAGTTGGAGCCTGTAAATCAGGGGGTCACAGCCTCCTTCTGATCAGAGCCAGAGAATTCATGGAGTTGTAGCTTCCTTCATGTTGGTGCTTGTAAATCAGGGGGTTTGTGCCTCCTTCCAGTTGGTGTTGGATAATTGGGAAGTTGGTGCTTCCTATGAATGTATTTTTGATATATATAAGAAATCATGTTGTGGTTTTATCACAATAAATTTTGGTGTACTATGTATCTGATGTTATATTTTTCAATGGTATTGCTTATGGTTATATGCTCATGATATATTGAATGCAATCATAAATTATATACTCTTGATAAAGTTGAAGTTTATATATTGTGATTGAAAGTGGTAAAAAGTGATCATACTTATTCACCCCCCTCTTAGTATTCCAACAATTGGTATCAGAGCCAGTTCCTTCAAGAAAATAGTTTAACCACTGGAAGGTAGATCATGGAGAACAACATTTTTTATAAGAATGGAATACCACAATTCGATGGTCAGAATGGTCAGAAATATGAAATGTGAAGCTGTAGGATGAAATTATCTTTATAGGCACAGGGATATGATGTTTTTCCCTTAGTTTTTATAGGATACACCGGTTCAAAGAAGTCAAGTACTGCAGCCAAGAAAGAATTGAAAAGGAACAAAAAAATTGCAATGGATTTCATCATGGAACGATTACCTAATTCAGTAAAAGTCAAAGTGGGACAATTTTCATCAGCCAAAGAAATTTTGGATAAAGAACGATTAATAAGATTAGGACATCAAGACAAACATATTAAGAAGAAGAAGATTATTAAAGAGAATTAACCAGTGCTTTAGACAAACTGGACAAAGAAAGAAATAAGAACAAGTCACTCAAGGAAGAATTTGTCGAGCTAAAGAAGGGGTCTCAAAATCCTAGCTCTAAAGAAGTCTAGCAGATGATTACAAACCTAAATGTCCAAGTAGAATAATCTAGAAGGATTGATGAAGCATGAAAAAGTCAGTTGGAAGAAAAGCAGTGTTTGGAAGCCGAAATATTATCTCAAAGAAACAAAGCATAGAAGAGAGAACATATTTTGACAAGCCATATCAAGGAAATATATGATGACTTAAATAAGCTTGAAGTAGAATTCAGTCAACAAGAAAGAGGACTTGAAAAATAAATTATCTCCTTGAAGACCCAATTTGAAGAAGAAAAGAGAAGGGAAGAAGTCATGAAGATCCAAATGATGAAGAAATAAGAAGATCGTGAGAAGCTTGAAGAAGAAGTTGTCACATTAAGAATTAAAGTTTTCAAAATCAACAAGAACACTAAAGAGAGAGAAATATCCACATCATTAGTAAAGAAAGATGAAGATAAATGTTACATATTTCTAGAAAGGAAGAATGAATAGAAGTCTAAGAGTTACGTAGAAGTCACCAGAGGCCCTATTAAGAAGGAAGAATGTGAGCCCTCAAAGAGGAACATTCCTGAAATGAAGAGAACTCAAGAAGAAGATTACAGAAGAGACGGATATCAAAGAATATCCTCCACTTTTAGGTATCAAAGAAGCGTTAATAATTATGAAGAAAACAACATAAGAGAATATTGTGATCAACAAAGGCATGAATTCAGAAGGACTACATCACAAAGAAGAACATTCACTCCCAAGTATCAAAATTTCTTTTATGGTCATTGTTTTAACTGTACTAACTTTGGACATATAGTTTTATATTGCAGAGCTTATGGAAGAAATGGTCAAGAAAGAAATGTTTATGTGGCCCCACACAACATTGAATGCTATAAGTGCCACAACTATGGACATATAACACGTGAATGTAGAAGCATGATCGATACTTCCCTAAAAGAGAACATTGATATCATATATAATAAGGTTTGGAACGAAAACAAGAACATGTAAAGGAGGAACATATGAATGAAGAATACCCAGAAGTCATACTCCTAGTATTTGCAGTAGTACAAGATCAAGATAAATCTACATGCAAAAATGAAGATGTTAGATACATGAAGGTTTGGAGAAGAAATGAAAAACAAGAGGAAGAGGTGAATGAAAACTAGGTCCCAGAGATCATACTCACAATATTTGCAGCAACACAAAATCATGATGAATCTAGAAGAAAAGAGAAGGATGTCATAATTCAAGAAGATGATGAAGAGGAAGATGTCACAATTCAGATGATAGAAGAGGAAGATTACTCTGCATCAAAGTGGATATTTGTCTGAGCCATATGGGTTGGAGATTCGCAGTAAATATGAATATTGAAGAGGGGGAGTCTAAGAAACAACTATAAATATCATAGATCTATCTTTCGATCAGTCTGAACTGTTTCCGGATTTTGGAAGGGAAGTTTCAGAGTGGTTTTATGAAAGAAGTGCAGAATGTCTTGTGAAAGTTTTATTGTTTGAGGAGAATCTTTCAGAACACATTCCCATGCAGGTATCAGTTGACAGTTATGAAGCATATCATTGGCACACTTCTTAGTCAGAGGTTCATTATTGTATAGAGGATTCCACGTATGTATTCAGGCAGGGATGTATTCAATACAGATTGTTCCAGACACATGAAGTTTGATTTGCAGAATGATAAGACAGATTGAGAAGAATGAATATGCAACGATCAGTTACAACAATGTTCTCTTCATTTCCAGTATGAAAACCCATAAGTCATACTCTCAATATTTGCAGTAGTACAAGATTAGGAAAAATCTACAGGAAAAAAAGGAAGATGCCATATATAGGAAGATTTGGAGAAGAAATGAAAAACAAGAATAACATGTGAATGAAAACTAGGTCCCAAAGATCGTACTCACAAGATTTGCAACAACGCAAAATCATGATGAATATAGAGGGAAAGAGAAGGATGTTAGAATTCAAGAAGATGATGAAGAGGAAGATGTCAGAATTAAGATTATATAAGAAGAATATTACTCCACATCAGAGAGTATATTTTTCTAATCCATCCAACTTGGAGACTCCCAGTAAATATGAATATTGAAGAGGGTGAGTCTAAGCATCATCTCTATAGATTAGGGAACTATCTTTCGAGCAATCTAAAGTGATTTCATATTTTGGAAGGGTCCTTTGAGAGTGGTTTGAAGACATAAGTGAAGAATGTATTGTGACATTTTTATTGTTTGAGAAGCATCTTTTGGAACACATTCCCATGCAGGTATCAACTGATAGTTATGAAGTATATCATTGACACACTATTGATGGGTCCTAGATCCATTTAATCAACAAAAGGAACCAAATCCACCACTGAGGCCCAATTAGACTCTGTAACATTTAATAGTGAAATGGTTCTCCAGATCTTGCGATCCGACCAATTAATCGATGGGATTTACGTTTTCTTACGAAGGCATCTCCTTCAGTTTGGACTTTCTCTTTTTGTGTTTTTCTCTTAGGTGGGACCGATATAAGATGGAAGCTGGTATAAACCAACTTGGAAACAAAATGGGAAAAGTTTCTAAATAATGGAGAAGAGGTTGAGCTTGGGATAACCCGTTGCTCAAGCATGCAGACAACGATCGTCTACCATAGGCCTAGTACTAATACATTAACCATGTGAGTAATCCAATTTGTGGCTGAGATGATAATTAGCAGAAGAAAGAACACATGCGATAAAATAAAGGCAAGTAAAATAATTCACTTAACTCTAATCATCCATCAAACAATAACACAACGATTCATCTTCATCATTAAAGAAAATAATTGTAAAACATTGCATCAGATAACTTATCAATAGATTTAATAACTCTTACTTGTTATATCATACATTCATGAGACAAGATAGGAAATAGTTCTTCTCCACATCCAATCATACACACATTTGATGAAAACACAACTTTGTCTCTGGTCCAGAAGGACTTCTCAATTAAAGGTAGCTCCAAAATAATTCTTCACAAAACTAGAAAATGAGAGTTTCTTACAGCAACCATAGACCCCTAACTAATCAGTCGATGCTCCTATTTATAAAATATGATTAACTAAAAATAACGATTAAAGTGAAGATAAGAAAAACAAAATTCTCCACGTGGCATTCTCTCCTAACAGTTTTTCTAAGAGTCATATCAAGATATCACTTTAAAATGGTGACTCTTCTTGTACTCTGACCTGTTGATGAACAAATCTTCGCAAGTATGGGCATATGAGAATTTATGTTGTTCCATTGGGGCCGCGTAAATATCTCTGATCTATACTACGTGTGCCCAATACTTCACCAGACTGGCACTTAACTGTTGTAGTGTAGCCCGAGCTTTGATCGGGTGTTCCATAACTTGTCGCACCTGACTTGGCTCTCTTGTGTCTGTCACCTTTGCTATTTCTTCGGCTCATGAAGAATATTTCTCGGTGTGTGATTTGATTATGTCACACAAGTTGACAAGGTCGTCAAGCATGATAAACTCGATAAGTTCAATATCCTTTATTGCCTTGTTGATTTTGACCCAGTTTCTCTCGCATCTGGCCCATTTTCTTGCATCTCCCGATGAGGCTCCCGAGCCATCCTTGAACAATACTTGGAGGTATATTTCCTGCAATCGAAATTAAAATCATTTAGAGATTGTGTATATAAAAACACTTGGTAAAAATAAATGTATAAAGTGAAAACGTGAAAAATCCAGACTGGTCCATATTTGTAAAGCTTGACAAACCTGGTTGTTTGATACTTACGCGATATCTACAATCTTTCGAATTGCTTGCACCTTTCTTGTTATCACCGTCATTTTTCTCTAGTTAGGGTGGGTTACATCCACGTGCCACAACATGAAATATCAGGTACGGAAAAATATGAGAGTCGAAGTCACGCCATTGGCCGGTTGGCCCTTGGAGTCGGGAAAGGATGTCAGAGCCAAACATGTGCTAAAAGTACAAGTATGTTCCAAAAGGGTCGGATATTGTCATAAGGGAAGTCGTTAGGCACCCCAGGTCAAGGAAATTTGTTTAAACATAAGTCACATCAAAAAGTGCATCAACCATCATCGGCTCATCATGAAGGTTGGGGGATTGAAAAATCAAGGTGATTGCACTACAAACTTTCTGCAATTCCTATCGACTGTATCTCACACGCCTCGGAACATGCTCATCGCGCGGATGTTCCACATAAAATATTTAGTTTGCTTCAAACATCCAGTTGCCATGGATTCAGTGTTCCCTAGCACATTTCCACCCACTGCCAGCTCTGTTATAAATCGTAAATGTTCTGCATGTGCTCTACTCACCAGCCGAGCTTATGCACTGTTGGTAATTCGTCTCACGAGCCTAGTCTGATGAATTTTTTTTTCTTTTTTTCTTTGGTCCCTTGTCGAGTTCCCGACGCATAAGACAGATACGTTGTTGCACCATGGGAACCCCTCAAAATATAATATGGGGCACGCGAGGTAGTCAAAGCGCTAGGCTTGAGCCCCAAAATTCCTAGGATTAATTCTTACTCGTAGTGGGCATTCCCGAGGCTTCAAAGGGAGGTTTCTACCTGTACGCGGAAATGATGGCATCACACGATGTGTGGGCCGAAGTGAAAGAAGTTGTTCTAGAAGGAAGGACGTCGGAAGGCATGCCTTCACAATAGAAGATAACTCAGAAAAGGGGAAGGTGAAGGAAGAATAAGGAGGATGGGGAAAACAAAATACTGAGTGAGTCATGCGCAAGATAGGCTGCCAAGGAATTACTGATATTTTCTATCTGGCTAGATCCTATCGAAACCACAAGTTGGGGAAGCAGGAGCAGAACAAGGAGGAAAGATGCCATGGGTTCTAATGTTCGAGAGTCGACTCAGCAGCTGGAGCAGGCACAACTTGCCATTGCCGAACACTACCAGGAAAATAGAGAATTAAGATGACAATTGGCGAAAAAGACCCTCGAGGTGTCAGCATCACAAGGTCATGAAGGGAACATGACATGGCTCAAGAGACAGCTCTAGGAAGTGCAAGATACAATAGTGTAGCTACGCAAAGCACAAAGGGTGTCGAAACAACTGAAAATGAAACATCTCCGGGAACGCGAAGTATCCGGTGAGAAGATACATGCAGAGCTTGTCAGCGCACAGAAGAGGCATGATTAACGAACTCTATTTTGTATTCTTAGACGTGGCACAAAGCTTGATAGTCATTTGTAAATTTTCCTATTCTTAATGTAAACCGGGTTGGTTGGCCGAAAGGTGTAGACAATGTCTTTTGTATGTAATCTGAGCTCGATGGAAATCTAATACAAAGTCTTGATATTTTGACAAAAGGATTCTGGTTGTGGTGGTTGGATTTTTTATTTCTTTTCTTTTCATATGTATCCCTTCTATTCTTTGTCCATATTTTCTTTCAAGTTAGCCCCAAACTCATGCTCAGTGGTGCTCCGAGTTACTTTGTATTTTTTCATTGATACCCTTCTGGGAAAAACCTCTAACGCCGATTGATTTCATCGTACGATGTTGACATGGTACTGAAGACCAGTGACTTAGCTCATAGGTATTGGTCATAATTGAGACTTTATTGAAGCCGAAGAGGTATCAGGGATCGACATTCAAGGAAAAACTTATTATGTTTTCTACAGATTTACTTTCTCAAACTCACTTATGCTGAAATGCTTCGGGGATCGGCTATCGGTGATATCCTTGTGTAATTCTTTACGCGAAAGAAATATTCCTTTTGTCGACGCCAATGAATATCAGTGCTTGGTGATTGCGGTTTTCTCGAGT
Source organism: Picea engelmannii (assembly GCA_009831015.1). NCBI lineage: Eukaryota > Viridiplantae > Streptophyta > Pinopsida > Pinales > Pinaceae > Picea > Picea engelmannii. Next base: position 482,384 of record ML799112.1, on the reverse strand, counting down.
GATTTTATTTCATCTTTAATTCTTCCTGATGCCGAATCTTTGAGCGCGTCGGGGAAATGTTTTGGCTGTCGAGTTTTAATTAAATGTTAGTCTTTTAATTTATGGGTTTTCACATGTTCAACCAAAATTTGAGAGACTTAAATGAAAATAAAAAAATGATAGGCAAAGGCAAGATTTTTCACAATGAAGTCGAATTAGACAGCGTAAAATATCAAGTGGTACCCAAAAAGTAAAATTTTACATAGACCTTTTAGGGTGTGTTGAGTGCTCAACAAATGGTGACTTATTGGGCAAAATAAGAATCTTTGTTCCTCCTTCAGGCTCGGCTGATGTGAAAGCAGGTGGAGACCTTAACTTGTTTTAAATCAGAGCCTCTTTTACCCTTGCATTTGAAATTCTCTGGTTGATGCTTTCAGGTCTGCCTGTGGGGTTTTTAATCTTTATTCCTCCTTTGTTTCTTGTAATCCTGACTCATTCCCTCTTTGACAAAAATCTAGTAAATCATTCATTGGCATGGAGCCTTTAGTGTAGAATTCCCGCAGAAACCCCAATAGATCTAGAATTCTAGTTAAATTGAACACATGCAATTTGTTGATATTCAAGAGATGAGAGAAAGTTTTGGCTCCATAAATCAGAGAATTATATTAATAAAAAATGAATATACATGAGCAACCATCCTCAAAAAGAAGAGAGGAGGTGAATATATAGAATTTCCAACATAGAAATTATAGTCAAAAAAATCCAGAAATAGCTAAAATAGGTGTCATAAGATAAGGAAGACCACATAGTTCGACCTAGACCACTAAAGATACATGTCACACACTAATTATTGTCCACAAGATTCAAGTGATGCGCATTATCTCACTTAATCTCACTTAACTGACGAGAGAAGCAGTTCCAACTCACTCAACTCACCCGAAATAGTAGTTACTAATAATAGTAACGGAAAAAATCATTAATTAAGGAATAAATATCTCACTTAAAGAGGAGGTGTACATTCCCCAATAATAGATGAGTTTTTTCATGGGGGAGTTGGAATAAATCATGAATAAATCAAGAATAAATCGAGAAAATCAAGAACCGAGAGTTGAGTCTTGATCTAAAACTAGCAGTTTTCCCTAAAATCTAGGGATGAGGCGCCCTTCTTCTCTATGTAGCCAAATTAGGTGAAATAAAGTGTAAATGAATGTATTAACCAAGATCTAGGAGTCTCAGCTAGGTATAAACTAATGTAAGTTAGGGTTATGCTCCAACACCCCCCCTTAAGCCTAACTGTAATGAGAAAAAATTTGAGTCCCGACAACTTGGCCATTTTAGGTACTCATTACATANAAATGTTGAGTGGCCAAAAGTGACCTACTCAGTTGTCTCCACCACTCCAAGCATAGCTCTCAGTTCTAAAAATTTCTTTTTAGTGAAGGACTTGGTGAAGATGTATGCAGCCTATTGCTCTGTGGAGAAGTACTGTAGTGAAATGACTCTATCATGGATTAGCTCATGGATGTAATGCATGTGATGAACTTCCCATCTGCGAGAGGCAACAATGGCCAAAACTAGTCGAATGGAGTCCATTTTTGCAACAGGTGCAAATGTCTCTGTGTAGTCTATGCTATGTACCTGTGAGTATCCTTTTACGACAAGTTGAGATTTGTACTTGCTGATATCACCATCTGCATAAATATTTGTTCGATATATCCATCGACATTGAACAATCTTTCTTCCTTTCGGAAGTGGAACCAAGTCCCATGTGTTGTTGTCCATAAGAGCAGAGTACTCTTCATCCATGGCAGCCTCCCAAAGTGGGTTTCCAGCAGAATCAGAGTGTGACTTTGTATCTGAACCAAGTGACTGTTGGGTATGTGTTATATTCTTTGCATGTGTGTGTGTGTGTGGGTGCGCTACAACAACTGCGTCTGGCAGGCGGTTATTTGCTATTTTTAGCTGATTTGTAAATTAATCCCGGATTAAGGGATTAGGGTTTTGGTATCTACGGAATACCTAAAAACATTGTATATATTGTATGGCGAATGGTGAAATTCGATATAATGAAAAGAAAGGTTTT
>ML799112.1:438801-472468 GCA_009831015.1 Picea engelmannii | reverse complement strand
ATTCAAGAGATGAGAGAAAGTTTTTGCTCCATAAATCAGAGAATTATATTAATAAAAAATGAATATACATGAGAAACCATCCTCAAAAAGAAGAGAGGAGGTGAATATATAGAATTTCCAACATAGAAATTCTAGTAAAAAAAGATAGAAATAGCTAAAATAGGTGTCATAAGCTAAGGGAGACCACATAGTTCGACCTATACAACTAAAGATACATGTCACACACTCATTGATGTCCAAAAGAGTCAAGTGATGCGCATTAGCTCACTTAAGCTCACTTAACTGACAAGAGAAGCAGTTCCAACTCACTTAACTGACTCGAAATAGTAGTTACTAATAATAGTAATGGCAACAATCATTAATTAAGGAATAAATCTCTCACTCAAAGAGGAGGTGTGCATTCCCTAATAATAGATGAGTTTTTTCATGGGGGAGTTGGAATAAATCATGAATAAATCAAGAAAATCAAGAACAAATCGAGAAAATCAAGAACCAGGAGTTGAGTCTTGATCTAAAATTAGCAGTTTTCCCTAAAATCTAGGGATGAGGTTCCCTTCTTCTCTATGTGGCCAAATTAGGTGAAATAAAGTGTAAATGAATGTATTAACCAAGATCTAGGAGACTAAACTAGGTATAAACTAATGTAAGTTAGGGTTATGCTCCAACATTTGGTTACCTTTACTCACTTGCTACGGTGTTGCTCCACTGCTAGCGAGCGTCCATAGCCCCGATGGAGTCACCCTGACATCACAGACCTTTCTCCGCTGCCAGCGAGAATCCATTACCTAGGCGGAATTATCTGCATAGCCTCCCCTATTGTTCACTCATTTTGATAAAGTCAAATTTATTTTGGCAGAATGCCCTGAGTGAGTGGGAGAGGATGACATCTGTTTATTTTGCGAAGTGAGATAGTTAAGGTGAAACTTAATAGCTTTGTCTCTGAGGTGCATGTAGTCATTTCCATCTTTCCTTATTTCTCTTAAGGTATTAACAAACCACTAAGAAGACACTTCAGAAATTTCTCCAAAGTTGTTCATCTGTGCAGGTTAGATAGAGAGCCCCTCGAAGCAATTGCAAGGTCCCCAACGCCTCTTGTGTTTGTATGTGAGCGGTGTGTGAGGAAGAGATTCTGCTATGTAGCATGACTTGAGGCCAACCATTTTCTTTCTAAACACAATATTCAAAAGCAAAGAAGTCCAAATAGAAAAAGAAAACAACAAAAATGTATTTCACAATTGACCTAGCTAAAACCAAAATCAGGAAAACATGCATACAAAACATGCATTTTTTATTCATTTTTTTAATGGAAACATTGTTTTAGGGCTTGGTCATTTACTGAGAGGGCGTCAGTTTCCCCCCTCACATTATGTAACCGATAAGTGCCTGCCCCAATCTTCTCTACTACCTGAAAAGGTCTGAGCCATAGAGTCTGAAACTTAGAATGTTTGCCTTAGGCTTGTTTCCTCTGTCCCATTTTAGGACTAAGTCTCCTACTTCCAAATTCTTATCTTTAGGCTTATGCTTCTCCAAACATATTTTAATGATCTACTGGTGGGCTATGAATTTTGATTTATCTTTTTTCCGTCTCTTCTTCTAGCATGAGTAGAGTGTCAATTCTTTGTTGTATGACTGATGAAGGCTATCCTCCAGAATCTTGGGCCAGTTCAAGAGATAGAAGATAAATCCTGTTCAGGAGAATGTATTCCTACCCATATACTAGAAAGTATGGGGAATTTCCTATAGCTTCCTTGGGTGTGACTCTATCTTCCCATAAAGCATTGTGGAGTAGATTATGCCAATTCCTCTAGTTATCTACAACCGTCTTCTTCAATATTCTCACTAGGTTCTTATTAGTTGATTCTTCCACTCTGTTTCTCTGTGGATAATAATTTGCAGAGTACCTAATTATGATTCCTTTGTCTAGAGAAAACTCTGTCAATAGGATGGAATAAAAGTAAGTTGCATTATAAAAAAACAGGACAAAAGAGACACCAAAATTTGTGATTAGTTGTTGTTCTATGAATTGGATTACCACCTTCTCATTTACATGAGTCAGCGGGATGGCCTCTACCCATTTCGTGAAATAATCGGTGGCAATAAGTATGTACTTATGTTTTTTTGAAGAACTTGGTGTAATTTCTCCTATGATATCCAACCCCCATTGCTCGAACGACCTGGAAACGGTCACCGATTGGAGTGGGACTGCTTCTCTCTTGTCTCTCCCAGTGCTTACTTGGCAAGTTTTGAAGTTCCTAGCGTATGTGTGAGCGTCCTTGAACAAAGTGGGCCAATAATAACCATCTCTCAGTATCTTATGAGCGGTGGTGTTTCCTGCAAAATGTCCACCGGCAGGGCCATTATGGAGCTCCTTAAGAACTTTGTCTGCATATTCACATTTGAAACATATTAAAAGTACCCCATCATAATTAATCCGAAAGAGTACCAAATTTATGAGGCAATATTGTGCAGATTTCAACCTAAGAGCTCTACTTTCCCATGGGTTGAGGTTTTCTGGGCAAGTCCCATGGTGCAGGAGATAAGTCAAATTCTCATACCAAGACTCTTGCCCTGGGGAAATGTATGAAGCTTCACCACACCGTAATGTCATTTCATTCTCCCATCCAGAATCTTCATTTACTTGGTCCTGGGCCTTAGCTGCCAGTTTTCATAATCCTTTTCCTTTAAATATTTTAGTAGGTTTTATTTCTAAATAAAATTCTTGCACTACTTCCATCCAGTTCCCTCTTCTTTCCCCCATATCCTGTTGAGTGAATAGGGATCGTACTATAGGGTGAGGCATGATTACTTTGGTATGCTTCTTGAGGATGTAAGATCTGAAATGTTTGACTATTTTATAAACTGCATAAGCATATTTATCTATAGCGAGATATTTTAGTTCAGCTCCTTGGAGATTATTTCTCATGAATGACATCGGAGCCTCGTTGTTGTCATCATCCTTCTGAGTCAATACTGCAGCTATCGATTGGTCGGAGGCGAAAGTATAGAGGAAGAAATATCTATTAAAATCTGGACTTCATAACACTGGGGCTTGGGATATAGCAGTTTTAATATTGCTGAAAGAATCTTTTCGTTCATTGTCCCACTTAAATTCAACATCTTTGCGGATCATTTTTTGTAATGATCTGACAGTCTCGGCGAAATCAGGTGTGAATTTTCTTACAAAATTGATTTTCCCGAACAAGGATTGCATTGTCTTTTTGTTGTGAGGTAAGGTGATTTGCGTTATAGATTTAACTCGCTCAGGGTCTATGCGAATGATAGCCTGGGATATAATATGACCTAATAGCTTTCCTTCCTCCACACCAAATATAGTTTTCTTAGGGTTTAAAGATATACCGTATTTTCTACACCTTTCGAAAATCTGGGTTATGTGTTGGATGTGTTCCTCTCTGTTCTTTGAATACACAATTACATTGTCCAGATACACTACCACACACTTGTTGATCAATCATTGAAATGATATGTCCATTTCCATTTGGAAGGTCGTTCCTGCATTGATTAGACCGAAGGGTATGCATTTGTAAGCGAAGGTTCCCCACTTGGTACGGAAGGTAGTTTTCAAACGGTCTTCCTCTGAAACCCGAACTTGGTTGTAACCTGAGAAACCATCCAGTAGAGAGAAAATATCAGATTCAAACACGATCTGCAAGAGTTTATCCATCGGTGGGACTGGGTAGTTGTTCTTTTCTAAAGTTCTGTTAAGGTTCCTAAAATCCACGCATAAGCGGATTTCTCCCAACTTTTTCCTCACAAGAACCAAATTTGCTACCCATGCAGAATGTTGACCTGGAAGATAATTTTGTCATCTAAAAGTTTCTTCAAATCCTAATACATGAGAGGTTCCAGGGATGGGTGATACTTTCATAGCTTATTTTGGAATGGTTTCACTTAAGGTTTTAACAGGATAATGTGTTGAAAGATGCGGGTATCATAAGTTTTCAGATCTCGATAGGACCATGCAAAGACATATTGATATTGTCTGAACAGTTTGAGACAAGCCTTCCTTTCTTATTTAGATATAGTCTTGCCAATATTTATATTCTTTGGGTTTTTCAGGGCTTCAAGATTTAAAGTTTCATGCATGGGACAGGAAATACCGGTCTTCACGTTTTTGGACCCCTTAAATCGTCCTTTCAGGTCAAAAATATTTTCTAAATTAGTTATCCCCTTCGGGATTGTGTGAGACTTCGATTTGTCAGTAGGTTGACCTGTTTGAGGATCAGTTTCTATTGATTTTTCCTAGAATAATTCATCGTCAATATCTAATTCTTTGAAATTATCTTGGTTAGTCAGAAAGTTTATGATCTGTTCATCTCCTTCAAAGACTGAGAAGCTTCATAATCTTCTAGAGGTGAAAGCCTTGAAGAAATTGTGGCCAAGGAATCAACAAGGATATTCTTTATTCTAGGGATCGATGTAATATTGAAATCTTCAAAATTCTCTATTAACCTATGCACTTCCTGTTGATAATTCTTTAGGTGCAGGGAGTTGCAATGTATAGTATTCCTTACTTGTCTAACGATAATTTCAGAATCCCAGAAAACCTTCAATTATTTGACGTTTAAGTCTATGGATTTCTTTAACCCCTGTACTAGCGCTTCATACTCGGCAGTGTTGTTTGTGCATTCGAACTCAATTATATAGGATAGGAAATCGCGCTTACCGTTTGGATCAATGAGGATGCACCCTACCCAAGACCCTTCCTATGATTTAGATCCATCAAAGTATATGGTCCAAATTTGTGAGCGAAATTTATCCATTTCCCCTTTCTTATCACTTTCTTGCTCTCTTATTTTTTGTTTCATGGTTTCCAGCACAAGTTCTTGACAGAAGAGGGTTTCCTCTGTCGGTATCAACAATTTCTCTTGAAACACCATTTCAGAATTTTTAGTGAGAGGGAGAATTTGTTGAAGTAGGAATCACAAGAATAATTTCCTAGCACAGGGAAGTTTGTCGATGAGGGTTCATTTAGGGTTTCTAGATCAGTGACCGTATGTTTCAGATATCTTTCCCTATCAATTATGATCATATTTGTGTACCCCTTTAATGGTAGCCAAAGGTGTTCCCAGTCTGTACTAAAGTATCTGTTTAATTTCTCAAACCAATCTCGGCTTAACAATAATCCATAGGTTTTTGGTATGTCTACTATAATGATGTCAATCACTTGCACAAACTTAGGACGCATGGCTATTATGATCATTACATCTTTGAGTTCTCCTATGACCTTCACCTAGGTTCTATTTAGTTGTATTACATGTTTATCACTCTTGAGAGGAACTGCATTTAGTTTTTTACAGATAGACCAAACAATTGTGGAGGTTCTTGTTGAAGAATTCAAATGTTAAAAGGAAATGTGGGACAAAAGTTCTTCCCTTCTTATCTTCAGAACAAGCTTTCACAATTGGTTTATTCCCTAAGTCTATGGGGATTACATTTCTTCCTGAGTCAGTGCTTGTCATAGGATTTTCTACTAATTTCAAAGCCTGTAACATGAAGTCCTTTTGCCAAGGGATCCTACAAATGTCCATGACTGATATATTAGCCTTTAACTTCTTCAAATATTCAACTACGTTGTAATCAATTTTTGGTGATTCTCGGGTATGGATGCTTATAGGGTTCTTATGGGGAGAAAAAGGTGCTTTCAGGTGATCGAGGGTTGTCTTTACCCCCGAATTTTGGGTAATAGTGAGATCTTTCGAGACGGGCGGACCCTTATTGCGTGTTTGCACAACCGAGACCTCTGCGGGTGGTTCTTGAGACTCGAATAAGTAGTCGGAAGGAATGATTAGGTCAGGATCCCATATCAGCATGGTTGTATCTTCTGGTGGATCAATATCTTCCTGATCAGCAACATTCATAACTGAACCGCTTGGTTTTTCGATCAGGGATACCTCATCTAGAAACCAGTTGGCCATTAAATTCATGGCATGCACCCATTGAGGGCAGTCTCTTTTAGAGTGGTTCTCTTGATGGTAAGTACAGAAAGAGTCAGATGCTACATTTCCTAGATCGATATTTAAGTTAGCTGAGGGAGGTTTGATTTCTTTAAACAGTGGGTTCCTTTTAAAGAAAGGATTATAGGGCCTTTGGCCTTGGTTTCCCTCCCCTGCACTTCTTTTCATGTCTATGATATTGTTTGATAACTTCTTGACCATGCGTTGTAGGTATTTTATGTCTCCATTTCCCTTTTCAGGAACTTTTTTTGCTTGTTTCCCTCGCGGTCTAGTCAAAAGGAGTCCTCTCCTGGGAGCAGGTTGGATTTATTTTTTAGCTAACGAGACCTGACCTTATTTACACCCTTTCATATGGAACTCTATAGTTTTGTCTTCTTCAAAATTCTCAGCTAGGGTTCGTTTGGCATCCCTCTTGACAAACATGGAAATAGAAGCTGGGAGAGCATTAGCGTATTCTTTGATTTGAAACTCCTGAGTTGGTTTAGCTTCGGGTTGGAATTTGTTCAAGATAGTTGTGAATTTTTGATTGAAATCTTTAACCTTCTCCTTTTAACTCATGGTGGTTGGGAACAATTCAGCCATCAAAGCTCCTGTAGTGGTTTCTTCAGCAAATTTATCTAGAAAATCCTTCTAAAACTTGGTCCAACTAGTTATGGATCCTACAAGTAATTTAAAATACCATGTGGAGGCTGAGTTCTCAAAAGTGTAAGGGAATAACTTGCATACTATATACGTCTTCATGTTGGACATGCATAAGTATGATCGCTAGTATGAATTGATATGATCTTCAAGCAATCCCGAGGTCTCGGGATCAAACTTAGGAAGTAACTTCTCTAGATGTCGGGGAAGGTTATGGACTCGCCCCGGGATGGCCAAAGCGTCTCTGGCCAACCAAGGTTGATTTTTCTGTGGCGGGTTTCCCCTTTATTCATGATGGTCATTGTTGTCTTCCATGTCTTCGGATTCTGAGTTAAACTCCTCCTCCTCCGAAAAATCGTTTGGTTCAGAGACGTCATTGGCTAGCATTTCAGGGATCAAATTAAGAAGATGTTCGATTTTGGTGATTGTGAAATCTATTAGGTATTCTACTATGTTCACAAAAACCTGGTTGAGGGTGTCGAACATTGGTCTTCTTATTTTTTTGTCTTCGAGAAAGTATTAGAGATAAATACAACACATTGATATATCGGGTGTATGCTCTTGTGATTATTCTGAATTGATTTAATTCATCATGAGGAAGAGCATAAGGTATGTCAGGGAACAAGCGTTCTTCCTTGGGATGGGGTGAGTTACTTATTTCAGGAGTACTTAGTGTGTGCGGGTTGTCTTGGGAATGACTAGCCATGCATGTGGGTTGCTTTGAATCTACAGGTTGTCTGAAATATTATGTGAAATATGTATTGATCCATTGATTGTTCAGGCCCTCCTTCTAGCATGAATTATTTTGATGGGTCCTAGATCCCTTTAACCAACAGTAGGAACCAAACCCGCCACTGAGGCCCAATTATACTCTGCAACATTTAATAGTGGAATGGTTCTCATGATCTTGTGATCTGGCCAATTAATCGATGGGATTTACGTTTTCTTGCGAAGGCGTCTCCTTCAGTTTGGACTTTCTCTTTTTGTTTTTTTCTCTTAGGTGGGACCGATATAAGATGGAAGCTGGTATAAACCAACTTGGAAACAAAACGGGGAAAGGTTCTAAGTACTGGAGAAGAGGTTGATCTTGGGATAACCCATTGCTCAAGCATGCAGACAACCATCATCTACCATAGGCCTGGTACTAATATGTTAACCATGTGAGTAATCCGATTTCTGGTTGAGATACTAATTAGAAGAAGAAAACACGCATGTGATAAAATAATGGCAAGTAAAATAATTCACTTAACTCTAATCATCCATCACACAATAACACAACGATTCATCTTCATCATTAAAGAAAAGAACTGTAAAACATTGCATCATATAACTTATCAATAGATTTAATAGATCTTACTTGTTACAACATACATTCATGAGACGAGATAGGAAATAGTTCTTTTCCACATCCAATCATACATGCATTTTATGAAAACACAACTTTGTCTCTGGTCTAGAAGGACTTCTCAATTAAAGGTAGCTCCAAATAATTCTTAACAAAACCAGAAAATGAGAGTTTCTTGCAGCAACCATTGACGCCTAACTAATTGGTCTTTGCTCCTATTTATAACATAATATTAACTAAAAATAATGGTTAAAGTGCAGATAAGAAAAACAAAATTTTCCACGTGGAATTCTCTCCTAACAGTTTGTCTAAGAGTCATCTCAAGATATCACTTTAAAAGGGTGAGTCTTCTCGTACTCCGACCCGTTGATGAACAACTCTTCACAAGTATGGGCGTATGGGAATTTATGTTGTTTCATTGGGGCCACATAAATATATTTGATCTCTACTGCATGTGCCCAATACTTGACCAGACTGGCACTTAACTGTTGCAGCGTAACTCGAGCTTTGATCGGGTGTTCCATAAATTGTCGTGTCTGACCTGGCTCTCTTGTGTTTGTCACCTTTTCTATTTATTCAGCCCATGAAGAATCTTGCTCGGTGTGTGATTTGATTATGTCACATATTCTATGAGGTCATCGGGCATGATAAACTCAAGAAGTCCGATATCCTTTATTGCCTTGTTGATTTTGACCCAGTTTCTCTCGCATCTGACCCATTTTCTTGCATCTTGCGATGAGGCTCTCGAGCCATCCTTGCTCAATAATTGGAGGTATATTTCCTGCAATCGAAATTAAAATCGTTTAGAGACTGCGTATAGAACAAAACTTGGTGAAAATAAACGTATAAAGTGAAAACGTGAAAAATCCAGACGATTCCATAACTGTAAATCTTGACAAACCTGGTTGTTTGATACTTACGCGATCTCTGCAATCTTTCAAATTTCTCGCATCGCTCCTATTATTGTCGTCATTTTTCTCTAGTAAGGGTGGATTACATCCGCATGCCACAACATGAAAGATCAGGTATGGAAAAATATGAGAGTCGAAGTCACGCCAGTGGCCGGTTGGCCCTTGGAATTGGGAAAGGATGTCAGAGCCAAACATGTGCTAAAAGTACAAGTACGTTCCAAAAGGGTCAGATATTGTCATAAGGGAAGTCATTAGGCACCCCAGGTCGAGGAAAGTTGTTTAAACATAAGTCACATGAACAAGTGCATTAACCATCATCATCTCATCATGAAGGTTGGGGGTTTTTAAAATCAAGGTGATCGTACTACAAACTTTCTGCAATTCCTATTGGCTTCATCTCACATGCCTCAGAACATGCTCATCACGTGGATGTTCCACAGAAAATATTAAGTTTGCTTCAAACATCCATTCGCCATGGAACTAGTTTTCCCTTGCACGTTTCCACCCACTGCCCGATTTTTTATAAAACATAAATGTTCTGCATGTTCTTTACTCACCAGCCGAGCTTATGCACTGCTGGTAATTCATCTCGCGGGCCTAGTCTGATCAATTTATTTTTCTTTTTTTCTTTGGGCCCTCATTGAGTTCCTGACGCATAAGATAGATATGTTGTTGCACCATGGGAACCCCTCAAAACATAAGACGGAGCACGTGAGGCAACCGAAGTGTTAGGCTTGAGCCCCAAAATGTCTGGGATTCATTCTTACTCGTAGCGAGCATTCCTGAGGCTTCAAAGGGAGGTTCCTACCTGTACATATAAATGATGGCATCGCACCATGCAGAGGCCGAAGTGGAAGACGTTGTGCCGGATGAAGGATGTCGGAAGGCATGCCTCCGTAACAACAAATTACCTGAAAAAGGGGAAGTCCAAGGAAGAATAAGGAGGCTAGAGAAAACAAAATCCCAAGCCAGTCGTGCGCAAGATCGGCCACCGAGGAATTACTGATACGCGTTATCCGGCTAGAGCCTGTCAAAACCACAAGTCAGGGAAGCGGGAGAAGAACAAGGAGGATAGATGCCATGGGTTCTAACATTCGAGATCCGAATATGCAGCTGGAGCAGGCACAACTCGTCATTGTCGAACTCTACCAGGAAAATAGAGAATTAAGACGACAATTGGCGAAAAAGACCCTCATGGTGTTAGCATCACAAGGTCATGAAGGGAACATGACATGGCTCAAGAGACAACTCTGGGAAGCGCAAAGAGTTTCAGAAGAACTATAAATGAAAATATCTTAGGGAATGCAAAGTAGCTGGTGAGAAAATCCATGCAGAGCTTGTCAGCGCGCAGAAGAGGAATGATTAACTAACTCTATTTTGTATTCTTAGATGTGGCACAAAGCTTGATAGGCTTTTGTGAATTTTCATGTTCTTAATGTAAATCGGGTTGGTTTGCTGAAAGGTGTAGACAACGTCTTTTGTATGTATTTTGAGCTCGATGGAAATCTAATATAAAGTCTTGATATTTTGACAAAAGGATTTTGGTTGTGGTGGTTGGATTTTTTGTTTCTTTTCTTTGTGTATGTATCCCTTGTGTTCTTTGTCCATATTTTCTTGCAAGTTAGCCCTGAACTCATGCTCTGTGGTGCTTCGAGTTACTTTGTATTTTTTCATTGATACCCTTTTGCGAAAAAACTTTGAGGTCGATCAATTTTATCATACGGTGCTGATGTGGTACTGAAGACCGGTGACTTAGCTCGTGGGTATTGGTCGGACTTGAGACTTTATTCAAGTTATGCACTCTAAAATAAACCTGGGATTTCTTATGCCAAAGAGGTATTGGGGATCAACGTTCGGGGAAAAACTTATTATGTTTTCTACGGACTTACTTTCTCAAAAACTCGTCGATGTCGAAATTCTTCGAGGATCTTCTATTGGCGATATCCTCATGTAATTCTTGCCGAGAAAGAAATATTTATTTTTTCGATGTCGATGAGGATCGGCGCTCAGCGACTTCCTTTTTCTCGAGTGATTTTCTTTCATCTTTAATTCTTCCCGATGCTGAGTCTTTGAGTGCATCGGGGAAATGTTTTGGTTGTCAAATCTTTAATTAAATGTTAGTCTTTTAAGTTATGGGTTTTCACATGTTCAACCAAACTTTGAGATACTTAAATGAGAATAAAAAAATGATAAGGAAAGGCAAAATTTTTCACAATGAAGTCGAATTAGACAACACAAAAGATCAAGTTGTACCCAAAAAGTAAAATTTGACATAGACCTTTTAGGGTGTGTTGAGTTCTCAACACACACTTCTCAGGAAAAGGATCATGATTGTATAGAGGATTCCACGTATGTATTCATGCAGGGATATATTCAATACAAATTGTTCTAGACATGTAAATTCTGATTTACAGATTGAGAAGACAATTTGAGAAGTAGTAATATGCGATGACCAGTTACAACAAAGTCGAAGAAGTATTCAGAATAGTAAAGTGATAGATGAGTCAACATTGTGTGCAGTTGAGTGGAAAAATCATAAACAATTTTATGAACAGAGATGGATTCATGAGATATTTGGCAGATATAAAAGACATGAGTCAGAGAAGATGCATAATAGTGGATGAAATCATATTGACAGGTGAAATCAGTTAGTCACAGGAAGGCAAGCAATGAAAGGCACATCAAAATAGGGGAAGATAAATCGTCAGCAGAATCCATATCGTTGAAGGGAAATTGTTGAAAAGTAAGGTCATTGATGTCTAAGTAGTGAACATGACAAGCTATGAAATCAAGTAAGTTTGATGGATTTTTATATATGTCAATGAATTACAAGAGGAAACACCAATGGAAAAAGAGCACCAGAAGAGAGGAAAGAAAGAATATACATGAAGTCTCACATTGATCTACATGACATCTTGCAGAGAAATAAAAGGGAGAGAAATCATTAAAGAAATATATCGAGAAAGAAATATCGGAAGCATGAAGAAAGGGGGAAACATATAAACATGGGGAGTTTCACTTTTATCCATGATGTCAAAGCAGAAGAAAGAGAAATATCAGAAGCATGAAGACATGGGGAGCATCCACAATGGATATACCCCCCTTTTCCATTGATGTCAAAAGGGGAGAGAAATATATGGAGCATTGGTCACAAGGGGGAATCAGTGTTGGGGTGTGAGTGTTTCCATCAATGCCAAAGGGAGATATTGTTGGATATTTAGTTGTCATTGATGTTGTTGGATAGTTGTTTGTCATTTATTTCAACAAACATGGTTTTCATTGATGTCAACAGATGTGATGGGTGCATTTGAAGAAGTCTAAAAGAAGCCCCCGAGTTGTGGTCATGAAGCCCGAAGTTATTTGAGGAATAAGGACATGAAGTCTACAAGAATCCCTAGAGGTGTAGTCACAAAGCCCAATTTTTTTTGAGGAAAAAGAGGATGAAGGGCAATGTAAATGCAGGTAACAGACTCATAGATGGATAGTCCTCGTCATTTCATATCCAACGGTCGGTGGTATGCCATGTGGTTCCTCACGGTTGAGAAGTTATGCTCTCTTGAAGGTGGAAGCCCCAAATAATGGTTAAGAATCCCATAAACAATTACAAGTCATTAATTAAAGGGTAAAGTGGTTGTAACAAAAAAGCATAGGTTTTCCCTAAATTTAGGGAAATAAATCACTTGGAAAAGTATAAATTCACCACAAGAAGCCCCTCATTAGCACATTCACTTACAAAAAATTATTGAATATCTTATAAGTGAGAAAGTGATTCTTATCTGAAGTAACCAGAGAGATCTGAGGCAAGCTTCAGAGGGAAGATGAAGTGAATAAGGGAAAAATTCCAGCGAAGGATGAAGTCTTGTGATGATGTGTTCTAAGGTATGCTATTTATAGGTCATCTTACCATTTTTTCTATAAATATTTTTCTAGAATGATTCAGATAGAGAAAATTGGAGGTTGTTGAGAAGACATGTTAAGGTACATGTGGTAAACATTTTTCTTCTGGGTCATTGTATTTTTGGAGATACACTATGGAAGATATGGTTTTTTACTTTTCCCGAAACTAGTCTTAAACAGGTGTTCCGGGTAAAATAGTGATAAATTCTTTGTAGAGGATCCAAATTTTGTGAGACCAATTGGAGTGAATAGATAACAATATTTAGTATCTTTTGTGCAAGTGTCAGAATCATATATCAAATATTGAGTGCATGGCATGTTGTACAAGTTCTCTCTCCATAATAGGATAACATTTAGGAAGGTTTGACATTTTATCAATAACTTATGTTCTAATAAGTTTCAGACCCTAAAATTTCGAGGAGATAGAAGAAAGACCTCATAATATCTGTGGTTAAAATTTCAGACCTTTATTCATTACAGGTATGGAGTTAAACTTGTTGAAATTTAAGGTTTGTGACTAATCCAAAACTAGTCCTGTGAGACTGAGGTGAAGTTTTATGAAGATGATATTATCTTGTTGATGAAGTTGATGAAGAGCTACATGTATATAATTTTGTGTATCAGATATGCTACAGGATTGGAGGTATTATTTACATGTATTATTGAGGGTTATGTTTATGGTACATGCTTGAGTCATGTCTTGATGATGATAGTACATGATATGGTACATTGTTGTGATGATATGATACATTGTTAGAAGTATATCTTTGGTTATCTTGGTATCTAGTTTGGTATATGTCAGGGTGATTTTATCACATGCTTGAGGTACATCTTATGGTACTTAGTTGAGGAACATCATTGATGATATATTATGGTACATGGTGTATGGCATGATTGACACATATCATGAGTGATATGCTATATGGTTGATTCATATCTTGGTGATGATAGTACATGTTGAGACACATCTTGGTGATGTTAGTACATGGTTAATGTACATGGTATGGTATAGATTTCGGTACATGGTTGATGTACATGGTATGGTACAGGTTTTGGTACATGGTTGATTTACATGGTATGGTATAGTTTCTGGTACATGGTTGATGTACATGTTCTGGTACATGGTTGATGTACATGGTATGGCACATGTTCTAGTACATGGTTGATGTACATGGTATTGTGATGGTTTTGGTATCCATGTGAGTGGACCTGGTTATAGTTGGTTGATGATAGTGACAGTGGTCACGACAGTGAAAGTGACAGGATGATGCAACAGTGCTAGTCACAAGTTGATGTGTCAGTGACAGTGACAATTTGGTTGATGTGATAGTGACAATGACAAGTTGGTTGATGTATCAATGCCAATGGAAGTTACAAATTTATTAGTGGTAGTAACAATGAGTCTACACTTATATTTCAGGGTGACAGGACGGGGCAAGGAAAGGGGGTTGTAGCCTCCTTCCAATTGCTACTAGAGAAGACATGGAATTGGAGCTTCCTTTAGGTTGGTGCATTAAAATTAGGGGTTTGTAGCCTCCTTCTAATTGGTGTTGGAGAACTCAGGGATATGGAGCTTCCTTCAGGTTGGATCCTGTAAATAAGAGGGTTGTAGGATCCTTCTGCTTGGAGCCATAGAATTTTGGGAGTTGTAGGTTCTTGTAAATCAGGGGGTTTGTGCCTCCTTATAGTTGGTGTTGGATAAATGGGAAGTTGGTGCTTCATATGAATGTATTCTTGATGTATATAAGAAATAATTATGTAGTTTTCTCCCATTTGGGTTTCCACGTAAATTCGGGTGTACTCTATATCTTATGTGATATTGTTGAATGATACTGCTTATGGTTATATGCTCATGACATATTTAATGCAATCATAAATGATATACTTATGATAAAGTTGAAATTTATATATTGTGATTAAAAGTGGTAAAAAGTGCTCATACTAATTCACCCCCCTCCTCTCAGTATTCCAACACTTTCAACCTCTTGTTGAATGACCACTTGGCCTTCTAGGAAATCACTTCAACCTTCAAATTAACCATACTCAATTTATCCGTGAAATCGATCCACCTCAACTAGCCAATCAATTTGACTGAGTTTTCACTGCAAACAATTTAACAAACCAACATTATCCCACTTGTTTTCTTCTTCAATGATATAGGAGAACCTAAAATTTTGTTCATTGACCTAGGGAAACAATGCCCATTGCTTCTCTACACCAATAGAACTACACAAAACACACAGGCTTGGTCAAAGAGTCTGCTATGTTTTCCAAAGTGTCCACCCTCTCCAACATCACCTTATTTCCTTCCACCATGTCTCTCATGAAATGGTATTATACATCAATATCCTTCATCTTGGAATGGTAAGATGGTTTCATTTTTAAGAAAATTGCACTTTGAGTGTCACAATTTATCTTCATATATTTTTTCTCAAACCCAATCCATGAACACAATCAATTAAACCATCGTGCTTCTTTTCTTGCATGAGTGGCTACCATGTATTCCACTTCCATTGTATACAAGGCTACTACGTCCTATTTCTTAATTGTCCAACTGATTGGTCCACCAAACATATTGAGCACATATCAATTGGTCAACCTTCGTCAATATAGATCTCCTTCCTAGTCAACATGGACAAATCCATGTACATTTACTTCCCTGTCGGTTTTAGGTTTCCCTTGGTAGTATATATCATATTTTGTTATGTAATGCAAGTACCTAAACACTCTCTTGACAACAATTCAATGCTCTTTCCTAGGTTTTGACATGTACTTGCTCAATACTCCCACTGCATGAGAAATGTTTGGTCGAGTGCAAACCATCACATACATCAGAATACCAACAATACTAGCATAGGGAACATGTTCCATGTACTCCATCGCTTCCTATGTTTTTGGACACCGTTCAACATTTAATTTTTTCTTCCACATGAATTGGTACCTTAACTAGTTTGTAATCCAACATGTTGAAATGTTTCAAGACTGTTTCAATGTACTTTCTATGACTTAATAAAAATTTTCTAACTACCTAATCTCTCTTGATCTCCATCCCCAGAAGGAAGTTCGCGGCATCGATATCTTTCACGTCTAACTTGGAGGATAGATATATCTTCACCTTGTTTATAAAATCCATGTTGTTTCCAATCCGAAGCATGTCATCAACATACAAATCTACATATATGAAATGGCCACCTTCTTCCTTGGAATATACATAGTGATCATCCTTGCTTCTCACAAATCCCAAAATAAGGATGTATGTGTCAATTTGTTTGTACCATATCCTTGGTGATTGCTTTAGACCATAGAGGGATCTCTTCAATTTGTACACCAACATTTTCTTTCCCTTCACTGCAAATCCTTCAAGTTGTTTCATGTAGATTTATTCTTCCATATCCCTATGTAGGAACATTGTCTTCACATCCATATTCTTTATCTCAAGATAAAATGTTGTATCCAAATACATTAGTACCCTAATGGAAGTTAATTTTGCAACATGAGAGAAAATATCACTGAAGTCAAATCCCTTGACTTGGAAATACCCTTTTGCTACCAGTCAAGATTTGATCTTATCAACTTGACCTAATGCATTCAATTTTTTATTGAACACCCACTTACTACCAATGATTTTCCTTCCATAAGGTAGTTTGACCAAATCCCATGTCTCATTATTGTGCAAGGATTCCATTTCTTCGACCATGTCCTCCTTCCAAATTTTACCCTCTGTCGATTCGGTTGCCTCCCTAATCAACTCGGGCCCGTCATCAATGGAAGATAACACAAATGTAGAATGAAAATTAGGTGGATTGTACCTATCAACTGGTTTCCTTGCTTGTTCATACCTCCTTATAAATGGAGTTGATTGTTCCACCTTTTCAATTGATTAAGTCAACTCATCTGAATTGTGTTCTTTATTCCTTATCTCAAACACCAAATTCTCTAGTTATTTTTTCCATTTGAGCATCTTCAGTATTGAAAATTCCTTTGAATTCACTAAATACCACATCTCGACTATAAATTATTTTTCTCAACATTGGATCCCATAGTGTTAGAAAAACAGGATCACAAAGCAATAAAATAAAAACAAATGCGGAAATAAAAAACAGAAGATACAAAATACAATAGAGACACAGATATATGTGGTTCACCCAGTGTGGGCTACGTCCACCAGATAAATTTCCAGGTCCTTCCTTTTTATTATCCAACAAATGAAGGGATACAACCTACAACACACCTGTTGTAACTTCCTCTTCTTTCTCTCAGAGTCTCCTCTCTCGAAACAAAATATTCGTAGTGATGCATAACTGCAATACATTTCCTTCATAAAAAGAGGGTTGCTTTCTAGGGAAAAAAACCTAACATAAATTCTACCATCAGATCTGCGACCTTATAATGAACGGTCCAGATTTACTATGAAATTACAATATACATTTACAACGAATTTTTTCCTTCGGGGGCCTGCTTTCCCCCGGACCCCGCAGGGGGGGAAGCCCCCCCTGCAACCCCCCCTGCATGGAGGGGTGTACAGTCTTCATGGGGTATAAACATGGCTGAAAACAAAGACCTATGAAAGAGGAATATAATGAGGCTCCACAACCAACTATCTCCCACTTGGAGACTGATCAAAACAACTTCATTGTTGTTGTACTTGTTGGACTATAATCCACCTTGGATATAGAAAATTTCTCATCTTCACCTTCATGCTTGAAGACCAACTGAAACTGAGCAAGAAATCAGTTTCTCCCTAGTTACTCTCTTTGTTAACATGTCTGCAGGATTCTTTCTAGTGTGTATCTTTTCCAACTTCAAATGTCCATCTTTCAAGACAGATCGTATGAAATGGTATCTAAGTTGTATATGCTTAGTCTTCAAATGGAAGGCTGAGTTCTTTGTAAGATGAATGACACTCTCACTGTCACAATACAACCTGCTATTCTCTTGCTTCTTTCCTAATTCCTCCATAAACCTTTGTAACCAAATCATCTCTTTACTTTCTTATGTAGCAACAACATACTATGTCTCTATTTTTGAAAGTGAAACAACCTTTTGCAGTTTCGAAATCCAACTTACTATTGTTCCACCTAGAGTAAAAACATACCTTGTGGTGCTCCTCCTGCTATCTTTATCACCTACCATATCTGAATCAACATGTCCCCACAAAACATTGTTTGAACCTCCAAAACATAATGCATGAGTAGAGGTACCTTTCAAATACCTGAGAATCCACTTTACTGCCTCCCAATGTTCTTTACTTGGATTGTTCATGTACCTACTCACAACTCCCACTGCATGTGAAATATCTGGTCTTGTGCAAACCATCACATACATCAAGATTCCAATTGCTGACGAATAAGGGACCCTGGACATGTATTTTATATCCTCATGTGTCTTGGGACACATTTCTTTGGTAAATTTGAAATGGTTGGCCAAAGGTGTACTAACTGGTTTTTCATTCTGCATTATAAACCTCTCCGACACATTCTCTATGTACTCAGCCTGAGACAATGTCAAATTGTGATTTTTCCTATCTCTTGTTATTCTCATACCAAGGATTTTTTTTGTAGCACCCAAATCCTTCATTGAAAATGTATTAGATAATTTATTCTTGAGCACATTTATATCTTTCATATTTGACACTGCAACAAGCATGTCATCTACATACAATAGCAAGATAATATAGCTTCCATTTTCCAGTTTTTATAATAAACACAGTGATCAGAATAACATCTACTATAACCTTGTTCTGTCATAAACTTGTCAAACTTCAAATACCACTGCCTTGGATCTTTCTTTAGGCCATACAAGCTCTACTTCAACCTGCATACCAAATTTTCCTTCCCTTTGACCTCACACCTCTATGGCCACTACATATAAATCTCTTCCTCCAAATCCCCATGGAGAAAATTTGTTTTTGCATCTAACTATTAAATATGTAAATATTCTACTACCACAAGACTTAAAATAGTCCTAATTGAAGTCATTTTAACAACATGAGAAAATATTTCATCAAAATATATACCTTTCTTTTGTGCAAACCGCTTTACAACAAGTCTTTTCTTGTACCTCTCTTTTCCTCTGTCTTCTTCCTTCAACTTGTAAACCCATTTATTATGCAATTCTCTTTTTCTTGTAGGCAATTGAACCAAATCCCAAGTCTGGTTATTTACTAGGGAATGCATTTCCTCTTTCATTCCTTGCTCCCACTTATTTTTAGTGTCTACATGCATTGTCTCTTCATAACATTCTGGTTCACCACAATCAGTCAACAATAAATAACACAATGAAGGAGAGTATCGTTCAAGGGGTCTACTTAACCTAGTATATCTTCTAACAACACTTGCAGGAGTTTGAGGTATCTGTTGCTCTTGTTTTTGTACATTTTGATTTCCTGGTACCTTTGGAATTTCTTTTTCAGTGATCTCATCAAGCACTATGTATTCTGGTTTTTCGTTTTCCTGTTTCTTTCCCTGCAACTGATCTTTGTACATGACCTTCTCATTGAATATGAAATCTCTACTTCTAATGATTTTTTGATTTTCATAATCCCATAAGCGATAACCAAAATCATTAATACTGTATCCAATAAAGGTACACTTCTTGGATTTTGCCTCAAGCTTTGTTCTATTTTCTTTATCAATATGGACAAATGCTTCACAACCGAAAGTCTTCAAAAAAGAATAGTTTACCTTTTTACATGTGCGTGCCTCCTATGGAATTCCATGATCCAAAGAGCTTGAAGCTCCTATATTTATTAAGTAAACAACAATATTTACAACATCTGCCCAAAATTATAAGGGCAACCCAGCATGTAATCTCATACTCCTTGCACGCTCGATTATTGTCATGTTCATCCTTTCTGACACACCATTTTATTGTGGTGTTCCTGGAACTATTTTCTCTCTACGAATCCCATGGTATGAAAAGTAATCATCAAACTCCTTGCTGCAATATTCACCTCCATTGTCTGATATGAGACACTTCAACCTTCTTTTGTCTCATTCTCAACCAAAGCTTTCCATTTCTTAAAAGTATCAAGAACATTAGATTTTTTTCGAATGAAATAAACCCAAGTTTTTCTAGTTGCATCATCAATAAAAGTAACATAATAATGAGATCCACCAAGATATGATACACGATTTGGTCCCCATACATATGTATGCACAAGCTCTAACTTTTCACTCTTCTTTTATTTTCCAACTCTGAGAAATGTGACTCTCTTTTGTTTTCCATAAACACAATGCTCACAGAAATCCAAATCAATTTGTTTAAGATTTGGAAACAAATTTATTTTTTGAAGTATCTGGATCCCCTTCTCACTCATGTGTCCAAGCCTATGATTCCACAGTGATGTATCCACTCATGTACAAGATAAAGAGATAGAAGAGTTAGTATTACCAGTACACAACTACAATGTACCTACCTTCTCTCCTTTTGCTATCACCAATGATCCTTTGGTGACCTTCCACACCTTATCTATAAATATGGATATACAACCTTCACTTGCCAACTGCCCTGTTGAAATTAGATTTTTCCTTAGATAAGGAACATGTCTTACCTCTTTCAACAACCATTGGTTTCCATTCCTTTGATTTATTTTTACCTTTCCCATTCCAACAATTTTGCATGGTGCATCATCACCCAAATGAACCTGTCCAAAATCACCTTGAACATAATATAGAAAATGTTTCCTATGGTGTGTGGCATGAAATGAAGCCCCTTAATCTACTACCCAAGACTCGGAAATATTATCTATAGAAAGAATCAAAGCATCTTGTAACACATCACCTGTTACATTTTCTTCCTTATTTTTCTCCTGGTGTCCATCTCTTTGTTTCTTTTAGCTCTGCAGTCTTTCTTTGAATGTCATTTCTTCCCATAATTCCAACACTCTATATTTCCCAGTCTGGATTTGGATCTTCTCTTCCTAGAATTCCCACAGTTCCCTGACCCCTTCCTTCTATCCTTTTGTCTTCCTCTGTTCTCCATGTTTAACACATTACCTAATGTTTCACCTGTGCTTTTCCATCGCATTTCCTCGCTAAGGATAACACCAACAACATCATCAAATTTTAAAGTGTTTGAACTAGAGATAGAGTTACTTACAACCATGACCAAGCCATTCCAACTTTCTAGAAATGAGAAAAAGATTAGAAGAGCCCTGACCTCATCATCAAAGTCCAATTTTATAGAACTTAGTTGATTAGTAATTGTATTAAATTCATTTAAATGATCTGCAATAGACCCACCTTCTGACATCTTCATATTAAATAGTATCTTCATATAGTTTAGCCAATGTGTCCATCAAATCCTTCATTGTATTTTCTTTCAAAATATTGAAAGCCACTGACGTTGTCAGGCTCAGTCGTATCCTTCCTAGTGCCTTTCTATCAAGAACCTCTCATTCTTCATCTTTCATGGCCTTCGACTTCTTTGCTATTCCACCTGTTATCACATAAACCTGTCAAAACCTTAAGGGTTTGTGGTTTCTACCAAATTTTGTATTTTTGCATGTCTCTCCTCCTTTTGCAGACCCAATTGTAAGTTTTTCCTCTCGGATTGTAGTTTTTATTTTGTATGCCTTTGTCCATTTGATTGATCTATTTTCTCTAAGACCGATCATTTCTCTCTTGACCTCTGTCATTGATCATTTGTTTTCCCAAGCCCTTAGTCATTCGTCCAAGTAATTGTTCACAGAAACCACATCCATAAGCATACGTGCAACACTTAGAGCTGGCCGGTATGGACTTAAATCAAGAGAGTGAGCAAGATCATCTTTCAATGGCAGAGATCCATCAAGCAGATCGGATCGACGACCATCGAGCGATCGGGATCATAGAGTTGCACGAAGTATAGCGTCAGAGTTATGAAATCGCAAGGCCAATCCTAGCCATTGATACTGGGAAGGACACGTGGTGCACGATTAGAAATTTCATACTTTTGCAGAATGGAGCAATCAAAGGGCATATTCATGAGGATTCGTGAAATGCAAAATCGTGAAATGATCTGAGCCGTTCATTTCAAAAGGACGCGTGGGGAAAGATTAGCATTTCGTTGACTCGTAGAATAGATCAGTCAAAGGGAAGATTCATGAGGATTCACGAAATGATCTGATTCATTCATTTCATAAGGACGTGTGGTGCAATATTAGCATTTTTATGACTTGCAGAATGGAGCAGTCAAAGGGAAGATTCATGAGGATTCTCGAAATGCGAAATCGTGAAATGATCTAAGCCATTCATTTCAGAAGGACACGCGGTCTAGGATTAGAAATTTTGTGGTTTCACGAGATGGATCGGTCAAAGAGAAATTTCTTTAGAAATCATGGAATGTGAAATAGAGAAAATATCGTAGCCCTTGATCAAAAGAGAGATCTGGACCATCGAAATCCACATCTAGGCGCTCAAGTGAATATCAAATCTGGACCGTTAAATCTGAGCGCGTGAAGGGAGATCTAGACCATTGGGACAAAGGTACATTAGGGTCATTTGATGCAAGGGGACACATGTCACTCGATCCAATAAATCATTATTTCGTGACTCATAGATTTCAGCATGGAGCACAATGTAAGTCTGTAAAATAGGAAATCGTGATGTGCCTAAGAGTTGGGCCCACTATCACAGCCTGCGGTCATATGGAAGCAGGGTCATAAAGAAAGGAAAAGCACCTATCGAGTAGTGGGCGACTAAGATTGTTCAAGGAAATGATCCTGACCATCAGGATCAAAGAAAATTCGACCGTCGATCTAGATGGGTCATTTCACGGGATCGAGCATCGAAATATTTGAAATCAAGAGTGAAGACTCTCGAAATTCTATGTGGGATATGTGTAAGGTCATGGCACGAGGTCATGTGGAGCGATGGATAGGAGTTGCGCCAAGGACCGAAAGCGCTCATATTGGTCTCATCAGAAGATATATATGGTTTCAAGGCATCGGGCTTATCTTGGAGGAGTCATGAGCATCTCCCAGAACATTCATGGGTGTCAGGATCCATCCCGAGCCCAATGAAAGTAGTTAATGGAAATGGGGGAGGTTGTGGAAACCTCGTCTCACCCCATAAAGGGAAAGCATGGAAATTTGGTTGTGGAGGCAGTCTGTCAGCCGAAAGTCCCCCCTGTCAACGGATTCTCCTACAAAGCCCATAATAATATGAGATCGCGTCTAACAGAAGAATGCAAGTGAAGACTGATAGAAGAAGCTATAGACACAAAGATTTGATTGTAGCAGCCAGGTCGCATTCCTGGTAATGGTAACTTTTCTGAGTATAAATACTCAGTTTTGATATTTTGTTAAGGTCGATGGTTGAGCTAAGCTCTCGTATTGTAGAGTTTTAATGAAGCCTTTGGTTCTCTGGTTATGTGTTGCCATTTGAGACTTCTTGTTTAATGAAAGTCGACTTTCTTATCATATCTTTTTCTTCTGATATTGAAGACTCCAGCATGGGTGATCCAGTTGAGTTGTTGTGACTGTATTGTAATGTATGCTTGATTGCAATATTGTTATGACGTTTTCAGTTTCCTGAAGTTTTGGGTTCAAGAAGATCTTGTATTCGAATATTTTCCTGCTTAGGCTACTGGAATATCCTATGTCCATAACAAACCTCTACATCTCCTCACCAATTCTTCCCCCTACTCACCCTTTACTACAACCTACTGACTGAAGTTAAATCAAGACCTCACTTGCTCATGCATTTCCTGGTTCGGATTTCTGAGTTAAAGTGATATTTTCTTGAGTCTTTGCCCATTTTACCTCCTTTAATTTATTCATTGTGACATACAAATTGATGGGTACTTGGCTTACCTCTGTTGCAATCTAGAGGTGACTTCTAGTGCTAACACCACCTAATGGTAGGAATAGATCCTTATGATATAAATAATATTTCATATGCATCTTCCATAACTGGTAGTTTTGGCCATTAAATTTCTCGACCCTAAACTTTCCATCTTCCGCCATTTCTCCCACTCAAACTAGGAACCCTCTTTTCCTACAGTTACCTTTGGCTCTGATACTAGTTGTTAGAAAAACAGGATCGCAAAGCAATAAAATAAATTAAAAAATGCATTAATAAAACACAGAAGATACACAATACAATAGAGACATAGATATACGTGGTTCACCCAGTGTGGGCTACGTCCACTAGATAAATTGTCAGGTCCTTCCTTTTTATTATCCAACAAATGAATCGATACAACCTATAACACACTTTTTGTAACCTCCTCTTCTTTCTCTCACAGTATCCTCTCTCAGAATACAATATTCGCAATGATGCATAGCTGCAATATATTTCCCTAATAAAAAGAGGGTTTCCTTCTAGGGAAAAAAACCCTAACATAACTTCTACTGTCATATCTGTGACCTTATAATGAATGGTCCAAATTTACTATGAAATTACATTATACATTTACAAGAAAATGTTTCCTTCAGTGGCTTTGCCCCCAAACCCCCGTCGAGGTCTCGCTTGCCCCCAGACCCCTCAGCCAGGGGGATGAGCCCACTAGACCTCGTAGGGGGGTGAAACCCTCCTGCAACCCCCTCGCATGGATGGGTGTACACTATTTTGGGGTGTACAATATTCATGGGGTATAAACATGGGTGGAAACAAATACCTATGAAACAAAAAGATAATCATGCTCCACAACCGACACATATCTTATATCATTTCATTCCATCCTTGTAGCTGATGAAAATACACTTGACTGCCTTATTGTCCAACTCATTCCTCTTTTCCTTGGGAACGTGCAAAAATGCATCACAACCAAAGACTCTGAGATGTGAAAATGAATACTTCTTACCAAAGCATACCTCTTGTGGAGTCGATTCAACTAACACTAATGAGGGAGACCTGTTTTCCAAATATTTTGTAGTGTCAACTGTCTCTGCCTAGAATTCTTGTGCGAGCCTAGCACCATTGAGCATGCTCATTTCCTTTTCCATGATTGTCCTATTCATTATTTTAGTAGCTCCATTTTTCTATGGGGTATATGGTGTGGTATTTTGACAAGATATACCACATTACTTGCAGAACTACTCAAAATCCTTTCCATAAAACACACCTCCATTTNTCATTTCCTTTTCCATGATTGTCCTATTCATTATTTTAGTAGCTCCATTTTTCTATGGGGTATATGGTGTGGTATTTTGACAAGATATACCACATTACTTGCAGAACTACTCAAAATCCTTTCCATAAAACACACCTCCATTTCCATTTCTCGTGACCATGATATTCTTTTCTATATAGTTTTCCAAAAGAGATTTAAACTCTTTGAACTTCTCATAAACCTATGATTTATTCCTTAGGAAATATATTCATGTACTCTTGTATAATTTTTCTATGAAGTAAACACAATATAAAGATTCACCAAGTGAAGGGATTGTTATAGGCCCAAAAACATCACTATGTATCAATTACAGAATCCATTTTTCCCTTGTATATTTAGATGTGATTTTACCATGGTTATGGTTTCCATAGATTCAATGTTCACATAAATCAACTTTTAAATTACAGTCAAGAAAACCTTTGACCATACCTTTGTTGTGAATAGATCGAAGTCATTTTTATCTAGTATGTCCATTCTTATGGTGTCATAGCATGGTCAGGGTGAATTGATGAGGAATAATCGATTTAGTTGGAGTTGTGTCGACCCAAGTTGATTCAAGTTGAGTCATATTCGAGTCAAATTCAAAAACAACAATGATATTTCATCCATTCGATTTGACACTCCCCAAAAACTTGTATAGGGTTCCAATATGAACTCCTCTCATTAAGATCATTTCCCCCCTGATCATTTTGCAGATATCCTTATGAAATGAAGTGTCCACACCTGCATCACTCATTTGTCTGTCAGATATAATATTTCTTGCCAAACCCAAAAGATGTTGCACACCCAAAAGGGTTCTACTCCTCCCATCTTATAGCATCAGTCAGACTCTTCCTCGTCCAACAATTTAGGTTGTCTAGTCATCCCCTAAGTATACATATCCTCCTTCATATCTCTCATATTCATAAAATCATTCTCTATGAGGTTTCATATGAAAATATGCACCAGAGTTGATCAACCAAACATCATGATCTGATTCTGTATTGTCAACACTATATACACGTCTCCTCCTTTATATGGAGTAGTATTTCTCTCAATTGACTTCTTCTCATCATATCCTGGACTGATATTAGTCACTTTTGACTTGTAGTCTCTCTTGTAATTTCGTTCTTTACTACATTTCCAACATCTTCTCATCGACTAAACTGGGGATTTAGATCTACCCTTTGACTTCGAAATTATACCAGATAATTTTCCTTTTCCTCTATTGATTGGTTGACCTCTCACCATCAAGGAATCCTTGGTCGATATTTCCATGTTATTCTGCCTTATTTCCTTTGACAATAGATATGCAACCATGTCTTCAAGTGTTAATGAGTTTGAATTACTCTTGATAGTCATAACTAAACTATCCAATGAATCTAGCAAAGCACACAACAAAATAATACATTTCTCCACCTTAGTGACTTTAATATCCAGAGACAATAACTAAATTATTACAATATTGAGTGCATTTAGATTCTTTTTTACTAAACTCCCATCACTAATTCTCATAAGATATAATTTCTTCGGAAGAAAAAACTTGTTTACAAGGGATTTCGACTGATACAAGCTTCCCAAATCCACATTTTCTTTGTAGAGTCTTTTGTTGATACATTCAATAATATTGAATATACAAGAAAAAATCGAATTGTACTCCTCGCCCTCATTTCGAGTTTCTCCCATTCTTCCTTCGACATACCCATCATAATTTTTCTGGGACTCAACTACTAACTATTCTCGATCTACGATCTTCCATTTTAGGCTTCCAAAGCTCAAAATTCTGGCCATTAAATTTTTTGATCTCTATCCTTGAACCACTTGCCATTTATTTTAAGCACAAATTAAATATCATTAACTTACAACTCCCACTAGACATAGGTTTAAATCATATCCAATATCTTCTTAACCTTTCTCTGATATGACTTGTACAGATTAAAAAAACAAGCTCTAATACCAATTGTATCGGAGCAACTTTGACACCACTTATAGAGACATAATATTGACTCTAAATGAACCAAAAAAGAGAAAACATAACTAAAGAAAACTTAACAATGAAAAAAACACATAGTACACCAATATTTTACCCTAGAAACCCTTAACCGAGAAAACCAACATTCCTTTAGAATTTCCTACTCTCTTGTTATCTTATTAATTCATATAATAAAAAGTTACATGAATAACCTTGGTCTACACCTAATACACAATTGTCATCATACTCTCTTTCTTTACACAAGAATAGCATTGCAACCAATTCAACTTACATCTATATGACCATTACATTGCTAAAGATTAACTTTTATAGTATTACATCACGCCATATTTATAGGATTTATAGTATGAAAATCCCTAAATCGTGGTTCTTGTTAGTGCTAGAAGTTGACCCTGACTGCCAAGGAGCAATCCTATCACATATTAATGCTTAGGGGCTATGATTGGTTTGATTTGAAATATTGGGATTAAGCTCTAAGGAAATATGATATTGAAATCTTCCAAGATTTTGATAATAAGCTTCAGCTGAATATATGAAACTAAATGAGGTAGAGAGAATCGAGCAAATTTCTAGTGAAAGGGGTTGCAAATGATGGGTGAAAGAAATAATATCAAATGAAAATGGAAAAATGATCAATCAGGATCAGTCTAAGCACAATGCATTCATTGAATTCTTCAATGAACACCACAAAACTTTCTAAAAGACTATGCAAATGAAAGACAATATCAACAAATTATTTGCTTCTTTGAGAATGTCAAGTACATAGAAACTAAATGAAGATCAATGGATACATGTGAGAGAATGACAGCCTCAAAAAACCCTTTGTCTTACTGAAAGATTCAAATACATTATCTCATTGAACTCCAAAGATAACATTTTGATTCAGAAAGTAGAAGAACTTGGCATTATGAAAATAACTGAGAAAATACATACACTAACAAATTCATTGGCAAGAATCTCTATCATATATCTCATAGGTCATCTGAAAACTAGAAAGTTATTACAACAGAGTTTCATAACATATCGAAAGAAAACCAAAATTTAACAGCTAAATCCAGCCCTCCCATAATTACATCTTTTTCTTACAATATATATAGCTACACAAAACAAAACTCAGATCCAATACTCGTTGATCCAGATCCCTTCAACATAGAATATGATTAAATACCAAAGGAATCAAAGATCATTTTTCCCAAATTTTTTCTTAATTGAAATGATATGCAATGGAAACTGTCATAAATCCTTGATTTGATGTCGTGGAATTCTGGGATCGATTTGGTTGTTTGCTGGAAATGGGGATCTTACTCTCAACATATTTCAACATTTGTTGATTGATGAAGGAGTTATTTAACACTTGTAGGCACACATATAAATCAGATTTAACATGGGCATATTTCTCCTTCCTGTAGATTCTCCATGAACTCTCATTGGATAGGAGATATATTTCCATCTCCCAATTGACATTAAATATAACCTCTCAACATCCTTTTGACAGATTTTGAAAACTCAACTATATTCCACTATACTTGGCATTGATTACTTTTTTTTTCACCTGGCATGAGTATGGGTGCTCATCATCCAGTTGGAACTAAGGAAGAGACCCTTTCTTGGCGTTTAATACTTACATTCGGGGGCTGCAAAATTGTGTTTCCAGAACTTTTGTAGAAACTTCCCCTGTTTTAGTCTATTGGTGCTACAAAACTGCTATAAAATTGTGCTGCAAAATTCAACCCATTGCTCGATATTTCTTCCTTGTAATACTTAATAAATGGAAATTTCCCTCAACACCCAAGTGTCTTTGACACTTTGATTCA
Organism: Picea engelmannii; assembly: GCA_009831015.1. NCBI lineage: Eukaryota > Viridiplantae > Streptophyta > Pinopsida > Pinales > Pinaceae > Picea > Picea engelmannii. The sequence continues at coordinate 443,819 of ML799112.1, read as the reverse complement.
ACTGTAAGGCATTCATATTGGCTCTCTTGCTCGACACATTCAATTGCGGGCTTGTTCTATTTTAGGAATTATCCCACATTGTTAGAAAAAAACACATTTCATGATTTTTAAATATGTTGGTGTTTCAATGTTATACCAATGCATTGTGCAATGTATTCACTCCCTGTGGGATTCTCCTTGGCGCTTGGTATGTGATTGTAGAATCCTGAGTGTTGACTTGTTATGTTCTGTGGCCAACTTGTCGATGACTTAAGAAGTGAGGCCTGATGATCAAGCCCCAAAAATTTTTTCTCGTTGGCCTCTATATGATGTGAGCTCTCTTATGTTCAGTTCTTGATAACTCAGCTCTTGATTCCAAGAATAGAAAAATGGGCTTGATGAGTAATAATCCCAATATCATTTTTGACAAGAATAATTACACTTTGAATGCTAGCTTAGATCTAAACTCGGCCCACAATCTCGAGTGCTTATGATAAGCTAAATCCTTAGACTTAGAAATTGGGTTCAATAACCACAACCCAATGTTTTATCTCCGAATACTCACAAGCAATAACAAATTTTTTGAGATAATGAAAAAATTGACAAAATAAGAATAAGAGGCTCATAAACCCGACGCTTGCAAGAATGATGATTTTTATGTGCTATGAGAATGCATGGTTTATGGTAGTGCCCCTGCTATTGGCTAAATGTCAAATTTTTAATGTTGCGAATTTGAGTAGTAACACTAGCTCTTTCTGGGGATGGAATCCTCCCTGTGAGGATCCAAGAACACACAAACCATTGTTCTTTCTTTCTGTCCATCTCTACTACAACTTTTCCCTACAAATACACAACTGAAGATAGACTCTCCCGCAATATGAAAAACCAAATTGAAACTAGAAAGACTGAAAGCCAGTGTCTCCATTGGGCCATGGAGTCATTATTATTGATCTACAACACACCATCAAACTGAAAAAAAAAGAAAAAAAGAAAAAAAGATGCGTGAAATGCAAGCTTATTCATCATGCTACCTATTTATAACCAGCCAAAGACAATATTATTATGTGTATGCAAACTTCGAATGTAGCCAAACAATCATTTTGTTTATAAAATAATCATCTCCTTTGTAGCTGAATGAAAAAATGCAAGAATTCTGAAATTTTTGCAGCAAAAAATGAACTAGTAACGCATACTTACTATTGCAATATGCTTGTATGTTGAATGATACAACATTGAAAACCTTTGGAAAAACCATCTCCATGTAAATGGCCACTGGGTCATGAAAACCACAACAAAACTCTAGCTGATGCAGAAAAACAAGCTCCTCATCTGTCATTTATGCTCTAATGATGATATTAGTATTTTCCTCCTCAAATCCTGAATATGAAACATAAAATGGCTGAAATATGTCTCCATTTTCCTTGACATCTTGAATGGAAATCAAATCATAACAAGATCTTTGAAAACTTTCTTCAAATTATACACTATAATAGTCATATACCAGTTTGATATCATCTCCCAGGCATGCTGATAGAGACTTTTGTTTTCTGAATCATAGCCTTCATGTACAAGATCTTATTCTTCACGAACAATGGATTCAGAATCCTCATGAAACAGTTGGTTAATCCCCTTCACATCGTGAACTTCCAAATCAAATATTTCAATACCATCATCATACTCATCATACACATGAGAACTTTGATATAATTCTGATGAGAATGATGAAACTTTATGTATATCAGCAGTGTGGTCTTTAAGATGGCTTCCAACAAACGTTTTTTCAACCAGTAATTGATATTCACAAATATTTTCAGCGACAAATTCTTCATGAGTAGACCCATTCAAATGACCATCAAGACTGCTAGGAGCATTATAAGAACATTCCAAAATTTCTTCACTGATCTCATCACTAAATCCCTCCTGAAAATTTTCACTAAGAGATTTAAATTGCTCACAACAATCATTCAAGAGGCACTCGACATGATAAATCCTTTTACAATATGAATGAAAAGAAGCATGGAAATCCTTTAGAGATGAAATACTATAAATAGGAAGAGTTATGTACCATTGTCTTGCCTCTCCTTCCAAGGAGTACATAAACATTTTCATTAATACATATTCGTGACAAATGCCTAACTGATCCATGTATTCATGAAGTTTGATGAGATGTTGAGCAAGATGATGATCCCAATTTTCTCTAAATCTCGGAAGGTATTCTCCCCATTCATGCATAGTAGGCACATCATTTGGAAAACTATGAATATTGGCAAAATTAAAAGGTGCAAACCTCGCAGCCAATATAGCGTTCTTCCGAGCATTTGATGGAATTCTAGATTAGTGGAGTCGCCAATGAATTATTCCTTTATGGATTCACCAATAGAATCTTCAAACTCAGAGCCTCTATTTGAGGGATCCACAGTCACACTATGTGTCTTACCATTGCTCACAATCAAAGATCAAATCTAACCATTTTCATTCTCCCAGGGAAAATGTCTTTGTTCCTTCATCCCTAACAATGGTGCCAAAAGATGTTAGTTCTAGAATTTGACCCTGACTACTAATGATCAAGCCTAGCACATATTAATGCTCAGGGGATATGATTGATTTGATTTGAAATATTGGTATTATGCTCTAAGGAAATATGATATTGAAATATTCCTAGATTTTGATAACAAGCTTTAGCTAAATATATGAAATTGAATGAGGTAGAGAGAATCGAGCAAATTTCCAGTGAAAGGGGTTGTAAATGATGGGTGAAAGGAATAATATCAAAGGAAAGTGGAAAAATTATCAATCAGGATAATTCTAGGAGGAATGCATTCATTTAATTCTTCAATGAACACCACAAAACTTTATAAAATACTATGCAAATGAAAGACACTATCGGAAAATTACTTTCTTCTCTAAGAATGTCAAGTAAATAGCAGCTAAATGAAGATCATTGGATACACATGAAGAAAGACAACCTCAACAAACCATTTGTCTTACTGAAATATTCAAATACATTATCTCAATGAACTTCGAATATAACATTTTCAATCAGAAAGTAGAAGAACTTAGCATTATGAAAATAACTGAGAAAATACATACACTAACAAATTCATTGTCAAGAATCTCTAATATCTCATAGGTCATCTAAAAACTGAAAAAATATTACAGGAGAGTTTCATAACATATCTAGAGAAAACCAAAATTTAACAGCTCTCTCGAGCCACTAAATCCAACCCCCACCCCCCCCACCCCCCTAATTACATCTGTTTCTTAATATATATAGCTACAAAAAACAAAACTCAGATCCAATACTCGTGGATCCAGATCCCTTCAACATAGAATATGATTAAATACCAAAGGAATCGAATATCCTTTTCCCCAAAATATTTCTTAATTGAAATGATATGCAACAAAAACTGTTGTAAATCCTCTATTTGTTGTCTTGGAAATTTGGGATCAATTTGGTTGCTTTCTGGAAATAGGGATCTTACTCTCAACATATTTCAACATTTGTTGATTGATGAAGGCATTATTTAATACTTGTAGGCACACATGTAAATGGGTTTTAATCTGGGTGTCTTTCTCCTTCCTGTAGATTCGCCATGAACTCTCATTGGATAGGAGATATATTTCCATCTCCCAGTTGACGTTAAATCTGACCTCCCAGCATCCTTTTGACATATTTTGAACACTCAACGATATTTCATTATCCTTGGCATTGATTACTTTATTTTTAACCTGGCATGAGTATGGGCACTCATCATCCAGCTTGCACTAAGGAAGAGACCCTTTCTTGGCATTTAATACTTACATTCGGGCGCTGCAAAACTGTGTTTCTAGAACTTTTGTAGAAACTTCCCCTGTTTTAGTCTATTGGTGCTAAGAAAATTCTATAAAATTGTGTTTCAAAATTTAATCCATTGCTTGATTTTTCTTCCTTGTAACACTTAATAAATGGAAATTTCCCTCAACACTCAAGTGCCTTTGAAACTTGGCTTCACCACTAAGGTGTTCATATTGGCTCTCTTGCTCGACACATTTAGTTGCGGGCATGTTCCAATTTGGGAATTATCCCACATTGTAAGAAAACAACACATTTCATGTTTTTTAAATATGTCAGTGTTTCAATGTATAACAACTCATTATGTAATGTATTCGCTCCCTGTGGGCTCCTCCTTCGAATTTTGTATGTGCTTGTAGAATCTTGAGTGCTGACTTGTGATGTTCGGTGGCCAACTTGTCGATGAATCAAGAAGTGAGGCCTGATGGTCAAGCCCCAAAAACGTTTTCTCCTTGGCCTCTATATTATGTGAGCTCTCTTTTGTTTATTTCTTGATAACTCAACTCTTGGTTCTAGGAATAGAAAAATGGCCTTGATGAGTAATAATCCCAGTATCCTTTTTGACAAGAATAATTACACTTTGAATGCTAGCTTGGATCCGAACTTGGCCCATGATCCTGAGTTCTTATGATAAGCTCGATCCTTATAATTAGAGATTGGGTTCGATAACCACAACCCAATGTTTTATCTCTAAATATTAATGAGCAATAACAAATTTTATGAGATAATGAAAAAATCGACAAACTAAGAATAACATGCTCATAATTTTTTGGAATCGATGATTTTTTGGTGCTACGAGAATGCATGGCTTCTGGTAGCGCCCTTGCTATTGTCCAAATGAAAAAAATATATATATGTTGTGAATTTGAGTACTAACAGTTCCCAAAAATGATTATAGATCTGTGCAGATGATTGGCTACAATCCCAATAATATCGACATTTTGTTACATTCAAATACCCGTCAAACTTCAGTTAGCTACAAACCATTCGACCTTCAGTGAGTCTCTAGTTAGTAGCCACTCGACCTGTTGATGACCTCATGTAAGATGACCACTCGAAATTTCAGTTGATCACTTCAACCTTTGACTTAACCATAGACTCAACTTGTCCATCCAATGGATCCACCTCAACTAGCCAGTCGATTTGACCGAGTTTTCATTGAAAAGACGAACTATGTTGAATCAACAATCCTTCAATATTGGAGATA
>ML799112.1:415914-428784 GCA_009831015.1 Picea engelmannii | reverse complement strand
TTGGCCTCCAAGTTTTGCAAACCAATGAAGGAATTTTTCTTTCCTAGTCTAAGTATGCTTGTGACCTTCTTCGTCGCTTTCACATGGATGATTGTAAACCAACCCCTTCTCCCTTCCAGTCTGGAGTCAAGCTTTCTGCCACCCTGTATCGTCAATTAGTTGGTAGCTTCTTATACTTGACTCATACCCGTCCTGGTCTTTCCTTTGTTGTAGGTCTTGTTTCCCGATATATGCAAACACCCCATGAAAGCCATTGGAAAGCAGCTAAAAAGATACTTCGTTATGTTCGTGGTACAGTTCAGTTTGGGATACATTACAGTTCAAGGGGGACTCCCTTATTGGTTGGTTTCACTGATTCAGATTGGGCTGGCGACCCCGATGATCGGAAGTCTACTGCAAGTTATGTTTTCAGCCTTGGTTCAAGACCTATCACTTGGGCCTGTAAGAAACAACAGGCTATTGCACTTTCTTCAGCAAAAGAAGAGTACCGCGCTGCGGTAAATGCAAGTCAGGAAGCCCTGTGGCTTCGACAGATCCTTTCAGAGTTTGGATTCCAGCACCAGCATCCGACCAACCTTTGGTGTGACAATCAGAGTGCCATCAAGCTCGCCAAAGACCTAGTTCAACATCAGCGTAGCAAACACATCGAGCTACACGTGCACTTCATCAGAAATCTCATTCATGATCAAGTTATTGAAGTGTTATTTTTCCCTATATAAGATCAAGTTGCAGACATTTTCACAAAGTCTCTTACATAAGCAAATTTTTCCAAACTTCGATCTATGTTAGGAGTTCAGGAAGTTGTCATTAAGGGGGGATAGGCTCTAATGCCTCCTTCCTTCTCCTATTGTGTCATTATTGTAAATCCTTCAATCCTATCCCAAGTTGTTCTTAAGGGGGGATGTTAGGATATTTAGACACTTAGGAGTTAGTTAAGATCTACTTGGTCTAATATGTCGTTAGGTAAAATTGTGTTTCTTTAGTATGCATTAGTATGCATTTATAGTTAGGAAATCCGACAGTCACGATATGTTCCCGACATAGAGTGATCCGACAGTTCATACTCTCCTCGATCTTAACGGTCATTGATTTGTGGCTTAACACTCGATTGGTCAATGATCTCTATTTAAAGAGCATGGAGGGTCATTTGCTGACGATCGATTGTGAGAAACTCTCTTGTAAAATCTCTTTGTAATCTTTTTATTTGCATTAATAAACTGCTCCAAGTGGCCGTGTTGGCTGGGGCCGTGGATGTTTCCCCGTAGGGGTTTTACCACGTGAAAACATTGGTGTGTTGATCTTTGATCTGGTTATGTGAGTGGTTACTGAAGGTGTTCATCCTCTGTTGGAATACCTGTGTTGTCAAACAATATATATAGAATACATCACAACGACTACAGTGGAAAACCAAAAACATAGCAAAAAAAGTAAACATTCAAAAAAAAAAAAACAATAGAAAAATTACACATCGATGAGAAGAAAAATTTTAAAAATTATGTGGCAACATTTTCTGTGTTGTTTAGATGAGAACATTGGTGATATTATTTTTTATGCACCATATTTTTAAATTTGGCTTAATCAGTGCATTCTTTATACATAAACGCACCGATGTGTTTCTATCGAAAAGGCACATCGGAAAAGCGGAAAACATTTAAAAAAAAACGTCAAATCGGAAACCGTTTAAAAAAAAAAGGATAGAGGGTCGACTGTGTTTGGGATCTGATGCAATAAGTGGTCCATTTGCATCACATGTCAAACACTTTTATATATATATATAAGTCTTCGCTACCAAATTTGGTAACGAAGAGAGAGCCACCTCTAGGTTGTAGAATTACCTTCCTCACTAAGACTAAGTGTTGATGTATTTAGAATCAGATAGGTACTTCCACATTAGCTTGGTGTCTAACATGTGGCAGTCGTCACTAATACCTGTCAGAACTTAGGAGTTTTACTTTATGAGTTAATTGTTAAAGTGAATGAACTTTTAGAATTAATGTGAGTTTAATTAAGTTAAATGCCTAAGATTTTGGCATTAGTAACTTAAGTGAATTAATTAAATCATATCCATTAAATCTAAAGTGAAGGTGATCACTATAGAGATCTAGAATTAACTCAATGTTATAAAAGGAAACTTAAATGAGAGGATGAGACACACACAGAGTGAGGAGATCCCATTGATTGGGTGAAGAGGAAATTTCATCCAAGTGTGAATGGGCAGGGAAAGGAGAAAAGGGGAAGCCATGGCCTAGGTAGGCTAAGCTATTTGGTGTTATTGTATTTTCCTGAGATGGGTCATTATCCCATGATTAGAGCCCAAGATTTTATTCAATAAAATCAACTTAGAAGTGGTTTTTTGGGTTACTTACCCAAATATCTTATGTGTAATGTGTTTGGTTTCTGAAATCACTATGGATACAAATAATCATTTAAGATTATTCAGATATATAAATGTCGATCTAATAATCTATCCTTTAATTTTAAACATTTTTTACTCTTTTGTTAAATTTTAACTTTGATTAAGATCTTTAAAATTTTAGTAAACATTATTGAATCTTTCCAATCAATAAATCATAAAAGACAAAAAAATCAAAATAAAATTGATTATAACGCATGTAAATTACTTTCTCTTTCCTACATTTAAAAAACATTCAAATTGAAATTTAATTAATGTAGATCCAAATTGGGATCATGACGAAGAGGGATGTTTGTAATTGTTTTTTTTAAATTAAGTTAACTTTATTTTTATTATTGTTCTCATACTAGTTGAATTGTAGAATATTTCACTACTCTCTATGTAAAAATACACAATGATATAGTGAGATGATCTTGTAAGTGAAATGTGAAATTCTGACCAATTTGAATGATAAAGTCTACTGAGGTATACATACCCTACCCCTCTGGATTTGAACTTGTGACCTCTTAAGAGGAAACACATATTCTTAACTATTAGACCCACTCAAACTCTATAACATATCAATTCTCTCTATATATATTTTGTGTCATGCGAATTTTGCTCCACTCCTCATGTCATGTTTTATACATCGAAAATATCGTGTATGAGAAACTAAAGAGGGAATCTAAAGTTCCAATGCATTTCCATAGGAGACATCTCCAAGAAGTTAGAGCTAAGCTCGGCAAACACGGTTGTTAAATCATTCAAACTTCAAATTTTGTTTAAAATTTAGAAAAAAACAAAACAAAAACGAAAACAGACGTTATTGTATTTAGATGGGCCTCCAAAACCTGAATTATTCATACACATTATTCTTCAAAAAACAAAGGCGAGTAAAGCCTTTGCATAACTTTCATATGCATTGATGCACGAGGGGTCCCATTTTCACCCATACATTTCTTTGAATTCATATCCCATTATCATGCCATGGAGTTCGGTTCCATTCTTCACCAGTAAGATCTGCATCCAACCCCACTAGATGTTTATATCCGAAATAAAAAATGGAAAAAGAAGAGCTATCCGAAATAAAAATGATAAAAATAAGAGCATACCATAGAGTTCAAGTCGGCGGTGGCTGTAAGTTGAAGCCCTCGGTCGACTTTGAAAGTAAGCCGAGGGAAACTAATACCACCGATATAACAGAAACTACAGCAACTAAGATCTTCGTTGAGAAATCCTTAGACAAAGTACTCTTATTATTCGATTTTTCAGAAAATTTGAGCAGATCACTGACTGCCACAGTTAGAACAGTATCAATTATTTCTTTGGCTCTTGGACCAGGTAAACCTGATGCAGCCGCCTTAATTGCCTGCGAATGAGCCGCCTTCATCATGGAAATTGCTAGATCTAGATCGCTCGAAATGATTTCTTCCTCGGTGTTAATCCCTTCCGGCGCTTCCAACTGCAGAGAAAATTTTCGAAGTTTGAGACAAGAAAACATTAAATTTCATTTCTTTGTCCCTGATTAATTCACAAGAAAGCTGTCAACGGGTTTTCATTCCTTTACCTCAGCAGAGACCGCTTTCTCGCTATCGATGTGGCAAAATGGAGGTTCAGACTCAAATTGCGTGATTACTGTTTCCCAATCATGTTTGCTTTGGCTCATGTTGAGATTCTGATTTTCGTCAGTTACCAGGATCTTTACCGGTGCAAAATTATAAGCCTCCAAGGTGCCAAATATATTGCGGTCATTTACCGTACTTTCTTTTGACAGCATGTCGTCCTCTAGTAGCTGCGGTTCATCTTGGAATGATTTTAGGGATTCACTGGACTGTGAAACGGAGAGTGCAGTCGGTGGAATAACAGCTTCTGCCTTCTCATTTTCTTGAAAATCGGATATCTTTAACGGTTTCTCCTTCTTTTTAACGCCGTGGTCATTCGCAGCAGCATTTGCGTCCACATTAGTATCCGATAAGCCAGGGGAGACAGAAACATCAAAATTCACTGCTTTCTCAACCGTGTCAACATTTTCTTCACAGTTCTTCTCCTCCTTTTCGTTGCTGCAAGCTTTCTCGGTTGAAGCTTTCTGCTTTTCCACAATATCAAGAAAAGCAATTTAAATTTAAAACATTAACATCTAACTTCAAATTGTTCACCGCGGGTTACAAATTATGCAGTATGAATGGAAATACTGAAGAGATGTCACAGATCAACATCGCTTTTACTAGTAACAATTCTTGCAGCGCCCTGTTTTGGCAGTATATTATTTTCTCACATAATTGAAGAAATATAAAGCTTAAGGTTTGTAAAGGTTTACTTGGGGATTTGGTGTCCCTCTCTTGATGATCTCGTTGCAGCGAACGGTCGCCACGACATGATTCCCGGCTGGTCTTTTAACTGCATCACGGCCGAATTTTACCGATACTTTGGGAGCGGGAGAACTGTTTTTAGATAGTTTGCTCATTTAATCGTGCCTGCCGGAACAATTTGTGCTTTGACTAAGCTACTTTCACAGCCAGTTTAGTCAGATTCGAAGATCAACCTTTGCAGCAAGGAATACGGAAGAGCCTTCTAAGTTTATGAATTAAGACGAGATGTGCGCTGCATGAACCTGGACTGATAAATATCAAAATTTCTTGAATTTTAATGCCGAAAACATGAATTCAATCCGCAAAGCGTTACAAAATTTCGTCTCGATGAGAGGGGTACTGCTCACCTGGTACGCTAGAACTTCAAAGCCCGCAAAGCCCGCAGAAAACAATATTTCCCTCCATCAAGTACCAATGATTCGTCAGAAAATATTCATTTCTTCCCATACATATATTGTTAAGGTCACCCTCTTACTTGAGAAATGGCAGACCCAGGGAGAAGGGCATGGAAAAACAAAAGGATTAAGGAAGCATAAGAGTCATTATAGCTGCAAAGAAGAAAGAAAGGATTAAGGAAGTAGTTTTTAAAATTTACTACAATTCACAATTTATTCATTACCATATTTTGAAATTATGACCTCAACATGTGTCGAGCTACGATATTTTAAACTAGTCGTATATTTATGGACAACGATGTCATTTCACATGTTAAATGTTAAAAATTAAATAACTTATTATGTGTGATATTCTCCTTCTTTATTATACCTTCCGAAGGCAGCGTATAGTGTTTTGGCTTTTGAGTCAAACTTGCTTGACTTTCTATGAGTGAGATTAATTTTTCAATTAAACTTTGTACCTCAAATAATATGAATTTTTAAATAAATTAAAAAAAAATTATTTGATTTTTAAAAATTCATATTATTTGATTTTTAATTGTAAAAAAAAAAAAAGTGTGAAATGACTATTTTACATCTTCTTTCTCAACTATTGAAAAATTAAAAATAATATTTCCCCACATGTAATTTGTACTATGCTATATACTACTTTGTCGGGAATGATTGTATCAAAGTTACCTTATCTACTCTATGACCATGTCAATATTAACCCAAAACTTTATATCACTAACTCCTATAAATCCCTTCACTAGGCTACTCCTCAAATAATATGAATTTTTAAATAAATTTAAAAAAAAATTATTTGATTTTTAAAAATGCATATTATTTGATTTTTAATTGTAAAAAAAGTGTGAAATGACTATTTTACATCTTCTTTCTCAACTATTGAAAAATTAAAAATAATATTTTCACACATGTAATTTGTACTATGCTATATACTACTTTTTTCTCAACTATTGAAAAATTAAAAATAATATTTTCCCACATGTAATTTGTACTATGCTATATACTACTTTGTCAGGAATGAGTCTCATAAATGCTGGAAGTACTTTGCAGGAATGAGTTTCATAAATATTGGAAATTATAGGAACTGCATAAAATCTTTCCATGTAATGAGATGGTACTATTCAACACCTCCCAAAAAAATGTGAAGTTATAAATGTTTATGGATGTCATTTAATGTTATTATGGTCAAGTTATATATTCCAAATTGTTTGGTGTATAGATTTGAATTCATGTATAAGTTTGAATTATATTATTGTATGAGCTATTTATACCAATATAAAAATTATATTAGCTTTTGTTCATAGAACTCTTGTTTCAAGTGAAGTGGTGGAACATTACTTATCAAAACTACTTAAAATATATTCATAATAACAATAAAAATTATAATAAAACCAACAAATAATGACATCCTCTTGTTAAAATTGAAAGGAGATATGTTATATAAAAAATATTCATACATAGCTCCAAGCTTAACATTAACTTTTAAAATAAGAATGTTGTAAGTTAAATTATTTATAAAAATTATAATAATTATGTAAAAGAAAGATAAAATTAATAAATATGTCTAAAAAATTTAATAACAAAGAAAGAAATCAAATGATAACAAATTTTCAGAAAATGATAACCAAAATGATAATTGAATTTACAAACTTTTGGGACAAAATCTTTAATATATGTCATTACCTTTTTAAACCTTTAATGCTTTAAAAATGGCCAAAACTCAACTCATGTGAAAAATTTAAGTAATCCACTTCGTATGGTATACCTCATGGTACCCGAGATTGAATCAATGGTCCCGAGGAGAGGGAGAAGGAAATGATGGAACTTCGTTCATGGATGGTGTACTAGGAAGTAGATATGAGTATGGTTAGGGTATCTACATAGGAGGAAACTCCTAAAATATATTAGGAAATAACAAAAGTGGAGATGGAGAAAAAACGTTAGACCATAAAGGAGACATCAAATGGGGTTGATTAAAGGGAGATGAAAAAGCTTGTGCACTTGAATGCTATCTGTAAATTATGTTACAAATTTGGTTACAAGATCGTTAAAAACAATTTATTGGTAGCATTGCACTTCACATCCAATATATGACATCACATGTATTTATTCAACACATGAATTTAATGACATCAATGAATAGATGCACTATTTATATAAAATTAAAACTCCAAACTTAGGCTATCTATGTTTGGAAAAAAAAAATCAGTGTGTACATGTTCTGTGATTAAAAATCAAAAAGTAGGTATAAATTAAGATTGAAAAATAACACCTCCACCAAAAAAAAGCCAATCACATGTGTGATACAAGTAATTTAATTATTATGAAAAAATAATTGTTTTGTTAAACATATGTACAACATTGGACAGGAAGAAAAACATTTGTAGTCAAAGGAAAATTATTAGACTAATAAAGACTCATTAATACTAAATCACTGAAATTGATAACAGGTACTTCATACAAATTTTCAAACACCTTCATCAATTTCAGTGGTTTAATTTTAATGACTCTTTATTTATAATTGTTTTCATAAGAGTAATTATCTCGTAAAGATGGACTCAACTAAACAATCCAAAGCATAATTAGAACACTAAAAATTCTCCAAAGAAGCATCCATATAATTCTACAAATATTGAAAATACTATTTAACCATAATTTAACATTGTAGTTAACAACATTATCCACAATTATCCAAATTTTCTCAAACTCTACTAAATTTTTTCATAATTATCCAAACTCTCTTAAAAAAAATTCCTTATAACATGAATAAAATTTCATTAAATTATTAATGTTTAAAGAATAAAAAATTATAAAATTATAATTTACAAAACATAGAAATTTATCACAAAGTTATTGTTGGAGAATAATGGCGAAATGCCATAATTAGGAAACTGTTAAAACAAATTACTATTGTAAGTGTTGAGTGGTTTCCAGATCCACGGATTTAGGAGGTTGTTATAGGCTATCCTAACCTATATATTTGTATCCAAGTTATCGAATGATATATTGAATTTGTGAGAGAAAAGTCTCACTTGTGATGTGCCCTTGTGGCCTCACTGATCGTTGTGTCTTACTCCGATTTTAATTTGGTATCAGAGCTCAGGAGAGAAGACTCGCACTGCATTGTGAACTTTTTTAAGGAGTTGTTGCTGCCATACAATTTGTGTGGAGTAGCCTACCAAAGTAGAGCCGTCGTTGCCTTCTTGTGAATGTGTGTGAGCCCGCGTGAAGGGGTGAAGTCGTCGTTGGATGTGTGAGTGTGCGTGGATTCCATCAACTGGTGTGAGTGTGCAGGAGCTCTATATTTGCTAGAGTGTTGGCATTGTGAAAGCCTTATTATATCAAATTTTTTCAGAGTAGTTATATATTGTTGTTGTTGGTTTTCTTTGAGAATTGATTGCGTTGATCCACCCTAATCATCAAGTTTAGTGTTGCATATTAACTAACTCATATGACTCCAGCATGATCCATTTCTCCTGTTAATTTTCTTTCTACTTTCCTGGAGTGTTTTTGCTATAAACTTCCTCCTTTCTGGAGCTTCGAGCTAGAGATGTTCGTTGTCCTGTCTGCGAGCTGGAGCTTAGGAGCTCAAGTGGATAGAGTGTGTGTTGGAGCTTGAGTTGTCTGTTGTGTACGTTGTTCTAATCGCTGCGATAGGGTGCATGTTGTGTGCTACAAAAGCTGAGTGCTCGTTGATCCAATGTGGACTATTCACTTTCTGTTGTATTTGTGTACCGGTTTGGAGTGGGGTTAAGGTTGATGTTGCCAATGCTTTCAAAAGGAGTAGTTGCTATTGATCAGATGTGTTTGTCGTTTGCACCTGTGTGCTTGCAAGTGGAGTGATTCATTGTCATTATTCACTTGTTCTTTATTTGTGGCATGGTGTAGGAATGTTTCCACCAATTGATTGGAGCTCCTACCCACTGTTTTAATTTTTTAATGGTCGTGTGAAGGCGCTAGGGGAGATACCATGTGAAATGAGCCAAAAAACTATTGTTGTTGTAGTGGGTATATCCGCCTTTGATGAGTGCAGAGAAAAGGAGGTGAAAAATTGCTGCTAATTAGCATCAGTGCACACATCATTAGGTCCAAGGTTCCCATATGGTTGTTGGGTCGGATTTTCGTTGAACCAGCTGAGGTGCATCAGCACATCGAAGATATTATGTAGAGCTAAATCAACATAAGACTCGTTCATTTTTTCCTTATGGAGGCAACGAATTATTTTAATGGCGGCAACAAATTCAATACAAAGAGTGCATACTCGCAGAAATGGATTGTTAATTATCTGCTTGTCTCAGACATAGAATCAATACGATTCTTCAACAATCTTAAAAAATTTGGATGAGGTAAGAAGTTTGGAAGAGTGATGCCTTGTGCCTCTTCCATTAACCTTATTTCCTCAGATATTCTCCCAGACGTGCCAAAGCTTATCTACATTGAGCCACGAGTGTGAGAGGATGTTGTTGCAAAGGACGTCTTGGTGTCTTATCTTCTTTCGATCAGTCAAAGTTTTGTTTTTATGAATTTTGTGATCTCGCTTCAGATCTACACCATCGCATTTCCTTTTGAGGCTAACATTGTGTGAGAGGCGCTCTACGTGAAGGTACTTACATCTATTGCATAAATTATTATTACTTGTTAGAAATTGTGGGTGAGATGAGAAAAGAGTGAAGTTGCTTGCTACTCTCATGGGTAAGCAAAGGAGAATTAAACAGCTCTGAAGAGAGCTGAAACACATGAGGAAGAATCAACACGAAGAGTATGATGTTCTTTCATTTCAAGAACCTATACTTGAAGATCATAATGCATATTTGGACATAAATGAAGAACATGAAGAAATCAGTGAAATATTGAAAAGACTAATGACAGTTCTTCCATCCTTCTCAGGTAAAAAATTTAAGCTTTGGGCATTTAAAATGGAAGGATTACTTGGTTCAATAGATTTATGGAAAATTGTTCAAGATGGTTTGGTCAATTCCCATGATAAGAGAAAATATATAATAGCCTTATATCTTATCAGTTCAACACTGGATACAAGTATTTTGTCTCATATTTTATATGAATTTGTTCATATAGACAATGTAAAAATGTTATGGGATATTTTAGAAATGAAATATAGTGGAAAGAGTGCATATGCTTATGGGGAAACTTCAGAAGTTAATGGTGAAGATGTTGAATCCCATTGTGGCCAGTCACATGTGGATAATGATGATTTTAATGAAGAATATGTCATTAAGACAATATATGATGATGAGAACATGTTTTTTGATGAAGAACATTGTTCAAAAGAAGAATGGTTGCAAATTCTGAAAGAGAAAAGTGTTATCGATGAATTGTTGAATGGAAAGGAAACCCTACTTGGAACAATAATCCAAGTGGAAGTTAAACAAGAAGATCCAACATGCTCTATTGCTAAAGAATATGATGATGAAGAAGGCCTAATCGAGGAGGCTGAATTTGTAGATAAAAAACATGTAGTCAAGCACTGAGTCACAGTGCCAGATATTGTTGATGAAGAATTAAAATTTATTGAGAAATGGTTTGAAAAGTCATATTGTGATGAATGCATACAAACAATAAATTATGATGCAAAGATTAAATTCATTGAAAAATGGATAAACAAACCAGATTATGATGACTACATTACAGATACAAAAATTGAGACAATTTATGATGAAAACTCAATGGATATTGGAGAAGAAGATGTTGAAATTGAAGAAATTTTTATGAAGTGGAGCCTTGAAGAAATCAAATTCTATTATGAACTCATGTTGCAACAAATTGATGATCAAAAGCTCAATGGTGAAGAGAAAACAACAGAGAGTGGTATGTGGGAGTAGTTCACATACAAACAATTTTTTGAAGAAAAAGTTGAAGAGGACAAACATGGACAATCTAAAATAATTTTCAGATTGATGACAAACTCCAAGAAGAAGATTAAGCATAAGAAGCTGAAACATTGAATTTTCAACAAAAGAGGAAGACTCAAATTGAAAATGCATAAAGGGTTCAAAATCTGGAAAAGAAGGAAGAGAAAATCCCACTCATACATGGAGTTGAAATTAAAAACAAGATGCACACCAAAATAATAATTTCTATTACATTCATATTACACAGAATATTACAGGTATATATAGTTGGAATCAGATCCAACTATATCCAAACATAGAGATAGTTGTTGAGAGAATCTCTCAACAACCTCATGTTAGAATATAGAAGATTGTGTGCTCGTTTTACCATTGATGATACCCTCGTCACCCAACCATAGGCCGAAGCCACCCTCCGAGCACCTTAACCTTGACTAAGAATTACTCCGGAAGCAAACCCTAGGCTAGATAGCCAAACAAGGTGTAGCGCATCTTCCTCCAAGGATAGCGCACCAACAATAGTTGATCAAATAGTCCAAACCCTAGCCAAGAGATAGTTCAAGCCAATACTGAAAACTAGTTGCTACTGCAGTTGCACCTGCAACCCTCCTCCACATGTTTGCACCAACTGGGAACTGCAGTGTGCACCAACTGGGAACTGTTGTTCTGAGATGTGTCAAAATGAGAACTGGCACCTTGTATAATACTGGTTCTACCAGATTTGTTGGGGTCGACTTCTCCTTCTGGATATGTGTCTGTTCACTATATTATTATTATTTATGGTCGACTTCTCCTTCTGGATATGTGTCTGTTCACTATATTATTATTATTTATGGTTGACTTCTTCTCTTGGAGGCTAATAACCTAATATTAATTATCTTCTTGAGCCGACAAGACTTCTAGGGTTATTAGCCAACTCATTAGGGTTTTCTCTTGCTTTTCGGAGTCTTCTATTCTCGTCAGGTTCACACGTGGAGGTAAATACCTCCCGCAACTACCATAATATTAACACTCCCTCCTAGCTAGGGAGGTATTACAAGTAATGGTCTTGAGCACAAAAACATACCATTTACCCGGTAGCATCAATATAGTCGTCTAGACTATTTCATGACTAGATCATGAGCATCACCATCACCATCAGTTGCATCATCTCTCAAAACCATACTTCATCTGAGTAATTAGATATGATGTTGAATAAGTCACTCACACCATAGAGTGATGCAAGAGCCACTTTTATAATCTAGAGGAGTAAATGCTCTGAACCAATTTCCTTCTGGAAAATCTTTGTTCATCATTCGTCTGGATGGTGATTACAAAAAATAGAACACAACTATGTCTATTCATAGTAGTACATAACTACAATCCAGTGGTTCACTACCACACCAAGTAACACATAGGTACTTGATCAGTAATGTATAGTCACGAACAATGGAACATATCCACCTCAATAGTCTTCATCTACTGTCATACAGTCTTCATAACAAACATCTGATAGCAACCTGCATAGAAACAATGTTATGATATGTACTGAATTATTTGGGCCAATATTTCACTCACGTCTGTGAGATATGAAATAATATCTTCCCTCAAAGTAGAACAATGAGATATCTGGACTATTCTTCTCAAACAAGGAAGAATAATTGTCCTGTCTTTTGAATCTGGACCATTCCCCACCCTGGGCCATTCTTCCTACACTAATCAAAGTGCACCCTGGAGAGAATGTATAACCCTAAGGAATGTTGAGTCTCGACCATTCCCCACCCTGGGCCATTCCTCCTACACTAATCAAAGTGCACCCTGGAGAGAATGTATAAACCCTAAGGAATGTCTGTCCCTGATTG
>ML799112.1:355604-402043 GCA_009831015.1 Picea engelmannii | reverse complement strand
TGTGTGTGTGTGTGTGTGTGTGTGTGTGTTTATTTTGGAGTAGAATCTAGAGAAACTCATTAATAGCTTGCTCATTTAAGAGTTTTTTTTTTCCACGAGAAAAAAGTGCTCTTTATATTCAAAAGGATATAAAAATTTACATGTCGACTTTTCTTGCAGCAGCGAAAAGGAAATACAAGAAGAAAATCGCTAATTACTTGGTTCATAACCAGCAATGGCCTAACCTTCAAGACTAAATCCATCAAGGCACAAAATCTGCAAAGGAGAAATCATATCATAGGTTGATCTTGTAGGTAGGTCCTTCGTTGCCATCCTCCCAATAAGAAAAACTAATTTGGCTCGGAGGGAGGAGCAAAGCTTTTTTAGAGAGGGAGTCTGCCTCGGAGTTTTCCTCTCGGAAAATATGCTGGAAGGTGAGCTTGCTAAAAAGTAGAGTAGCATCCTTGGTCCTATCTTTCCAGCAATTGAGAGCTGCCACCTGGAAGTCTGCCAGTCCATTCACCCAATCGATTGTAAGCTTGGAGTCACCAAGAAGTAACAAGGCATCTGTATGGCGACTAGCCAGCACTAGCAAAGTCCAAGCAGCTATTAGCTCCGCCTTTGTGTTTGTACCCTGTCCAGCGTTCAAAGTCCAGCGAATACAGGTGTGGGGGTTTAATGTTATTTTTCCCCTGGCTCCACAAAGCGCGCCCCCTTGTTGTGAGGCCCCGTCGAACCAGGCCACCGCCCTATCGATAGGAATTTGAAAGGGTCGTCGATCCGGAGGTTTTGGCTGTAAATTCTTGCCATGATTGGCTGCCTCTGTCAAAATGAGAGATGAGATAAAGTGGAAGAACGGCTTCTTGTCATTAAAAATAACAGCATTCCTGGACAGCGAAATGAGCCATCACAGGTGTATCGGAAGCAATGCAAGCGAACTGTTACTCTGAATCCAGTTTTGGAAGCATGCTTTTACATTATTACCACTCCAAATTGTGGAAATATTTAGAACAGATGTGATATAGGACCAAAGCGAACTGGTGAAAGAGCAATGTACAAAAACATGCAGCGTTGATTCCATGTCCCGGGCACAAAGAGTGCAGCGATTCGGGCCCTCCCAACCGCGCTTTTGTAAATTTTCCCATAACAGTAGTTTATTTTCGAGAAGGAGCCAAGCGAACAATTTGTGTTTTAGAGGGCCAGATTCTCTCCAAATCCTTTGTCTCCAGTTTGGGATTAATGTCTTCCAGTTATGAGCTGCCAGAGCAAGGTATACATTCTTTGTTGTTAGCATTCCCGACCGGTCTCCCCCTGTCCAGATTAGGGAGTCTGCCTGAGAATGCAGACGCACGCCGAAAACTTTGAGCTGTTGAGTGAACTCGTCCCATTATGTCCTGTAAATCGGATCTAGCTGGAGATCTAGTCCGCTCAGCCAAGTGTCACCAAGTGGGCCGGTTAAAGTCGGGCGATGGAATTGATGAAGAAAATGGAGACTTTTTTCATGTAGATGGGCGTGCAGCGATGAAGAGAGGATCGCTTTCCTGCCTAAACCCAATATACAGTCATTACCAACTTCAATCAGGTGACCATCTCCTGGATGCCATGAAAGCCACTTTAATATAATCGGGAGGGTAGAAGAAAAAAAATTCCAAGTCGGCGAACCTATTGATGGATGAAACTCTGCGTATATGATCCATAAATGGACAGGGAGATGATGTAGATACTTTACTTTGATGACTGTACTCCAGAGTCCTGGAAATGTTAAAATTCGCCAAAAAGTAGTGATCGAAAGAGCCTTGTAGAAGAGAGACAGGTTTTTGAGACCCCAGCCTCCCATCGATTTCGGTTTGGAAAGCTCCTCCCATTTGCTGAGATGAAAGCATCTATTCTTTTTACAGCCAGACCAGAGGAAAGAAAATGAGAGTTGACAGAGCGACTTCAAAACGGTGGCTGGAATGTGTGCTAAAGCCATCCAATAGACCGGAAGGCTTTCCAGCACCGCTTTAATTAGAATATATCTTCCTCCGAACGAGAGAAACCTGTGTTTCCAGTTGAGAATTTTACCTTCGAATCTGTCTATGAGCCAAGCCCAATCTTTTATGGTGTATCTGGAGGATTTTAAGTGAAAACCTAAGTAGGAAAATCCCTCCTCAAGCTCAAGGAAATCAATTCCAAAGAGCGCACTTAAGTCGCGTTTTAAGGGCTCCTGCGCCTTTGAAGTCAAGAAGGAGGATTTAGTGACATTGATCTCTAAACCAGAGACTTCACAAAAAGATGATAGGATCGAATGTATGATGGACCATTCGGCATAATTTGCAGATGTCAAGATCAAAACGTCATCAGCAAAAAGGATATGAAGAATATGAGTCAGCCCTGCCACTTTAACTCCTTTCAAGAGACCCTTCGCTTGTTTGTTCTTTAGTAAGATGTTGAGTCCTTCCAGGATCAAAATGAATAGAAGGGGGGAGAGTGAGCAGCCCTGTCGGAGACCTCTCTCGCAATGAAATGCCTTTGTAGCTTCACCATTGATTAAAATATCCAGGGTTGCCGAGGAGATACAGCCCATTATCCAATTAGATGTAATAGTGCCAAAACCGCTCTGGATAAGAATGAGATGCAGAAAATTCCAATTTATGCAATCGAATGCCTTTTTAAGATCCAGCTTTAGGAGAATGGCTTGTAGCTTTTTTGTTTTAATACAGTGGATGCATTCTTGTGCTACGCCAACAACATCGAGGATCTGTCTTCCTTTGAGGAAGCTGCGCTGTTCTTCGGAAAGTGCCCGAGAGAGATATGGTCGTATTCTAACAGCAATGAGTTTAGAGATTATTTTGTAACATAGATTGCAGAGCGATATGGGGCGGAAGTCATTGAAGTGCTTGGGAAAATTTGTCTTTGGAATTAGAACAACAAAGGTTTTGTTTAATTGGGAGCTTACATTCCCTCTTGTTCTCGAGCCTTCAATGACATCAAGAATGTCCTGATTCATTAGATCGAAGAAATGAAGGAAGAGTTCAACCGACCAGCCGTCGGGACCTGGGCTTTTCTCTCTTTTAAAACTTTTGATTACCGCAAGAAGTTCCTCCTTAGAGCATGGTGAATGTATTAGATTTGCCTCCTCGGGAGAGATCATTCTTGGGAATAATCTGATTGTTGTTGTCTGCGCAGCAAGTGTAGGAGCTGGAGAAGCTTTGAAAAAGGTTTTAAAGTGAGTGTATGCCACCGACTTGATCTCAGCCTGTGAATGGTGTAAAGTTCCATTTGCATCTTCGATCTCCCATATTTTCTTTTTTGCTCCGCGGGAGCAGGCAACTCTATGAAAGTAGCTGGTATTTTTGTCACCACCAGCCAACCATAGCATTCTGCTCTTTATACGCCATCTCTCCTCCTCATCACGAAGTAGATTGTTTCGGGCGTTCTCTAGGCATCGGATCCTGTTTGCTGTCTCCACGCATCTAGGTAGCTGAATCTGTTGTAATAGGAGATACTCTAGCTCAAATTCTATGCTGTTGTGCTCGGCTTGTTCCCTGTCCTTTTTCTCCTTGAGCCAATGAATCGAGAGCGATTTTAAGGTATTAAGCTTACGGAACAAATTCCCTTGTGCGTCTCCTGGAATGACAAGAGTGTCGTCCATCCAAACAGAGGTAACTAGATTAATGAAGGTCGGATCCTTCAACCACAACGTATTAAATTTGAAAGGTAGACCCTTACAGCCGCGTCCTTCTCCTATTTGGAGGCATATTGGCGTATGATCTGACAAGAAGGGCATTTTAACCCAAGCCCGACTATTGTATGAAGGCAAGAGTAAGCTCTCAGCTACCAAAAATCGGTCGAGCCTTTTAGAAATTTTTGCAGATCCTTGTCTACTGTTCCTCCAGGTCGGTAGAAGCTCCGGCGGTTTAATGTCAATCAGAGCATTTTTGAAAAATATATGTTGGAAGAAACTTGAAAGTGGGTCCGTCATTGCCAAGTCTCCCCAAGTTTCAAGAGGGCTGGTAGTTAAATTCAGGTCCCCGGAGAGAATGAGATTCTCTGCCGCCAGAAGTCACATATCGTCAAGCCGCTGCCAGAAGTCTTTGCGTCCTGTACAGGGACCGTAAACATTAAGCAAGTTGATATGTCGATTAAGTTCAAGACTAGTCCTAGATAGCAATATTACCCCAGGACTGAGCATCGGAGAGAGATTAAAAAATGTAGGATCCCAAGTAACCAATAGGCCTCCCGAAGTTCCCACAGAGCTTGCCGCACAGGACAGCCAGCTCGGTCGAAGGAGGTGCATGAAATCTCTAGCCACAGATGCACCGACCAGAGTTTCTTGAAGGAAGATGATAGAAGGCTGAGTCTGATCAATGATTCTTCTCATGGAGGATTGTTTCAGAGGTCCTCCGACCCCTCTGATGTTGAGGGACAACAAGATCATGATTTCCCTCTAGCAAGGGCTTTGATGCCTCTAAGCGCCCCTTGTGTTTGATTAGGATTGGAAACTACCGCTGATGTCGAGCCCGTCAATGTCTTTTTCCTTGCACTGCGAGTTTTCAAAGGTGAGAGCTCCAGGCCAACTCCTCTTGACCAGGTAGGGTCCAGTTCTGTTGAAGGTTTCGGTCCAGAGGAAGATGGTTGGTCAGGGATACTCTCGGAGCCAAGTACTTTAAGTTTTCCATGATAGGTGTGGAGGGGGAGTGATTCAAAAGGAAGGTGTGGTTCAAGGGTAGTATCTCGAAGCAGATTATCCAGTTGGGATGCTGAGTGGGAGGGTTCAGTGTAACCTGCGAGGAAAATAGGGTCTTGGGAGTCTTCTGCTGCAGTGTATGGGTCGGTCTCCGAATGTATAAGTGTAGTTGAAATGGGATGAGAAGTATGAGGGGCGGGGGTTGGAGATGGATCAACAACAGTTGGAAGATTAGTGGTTGCTATTAAACTCATTTAAGAGTTTAATATGTGGTTTTATTGAAAACCACATATATTATATTTCTGTGGTTTTATTGAAAAGTATTTTAAACTATTTTTTTTTTTATAAGCACTCTGATCTGATGAGACAATTTTTACCAAAATTATAATTTTTATTCAACATCATATTAAATCATATTAAAAATAAAAATATGTCTTTTATTATTTTGAATCAATAACATCAATAAAAAAAACCAATAAGATCAGTAAAAAGTGCATGTTATGAAAGGAGGTGATTTTCAAAGTGTTACCCTTAAACGTATCTTGTAAATATATTAATTGTCCTTAATAGCATAAAAATAATGAGACCTTCTCTTAGCTTGACTACAAGGAAATTAGTAATGGACTTTGGGTGCAATTTCTCATCACCCCCCTCATCACTCACTCCAGCAGTAACATAGATGCCCATAGATGTCCATAGTAATGCAAAAAAAAGTGTTACTTCTAGTGAAACCCAATACCACTTAACCAATGGATTTCAATACGATTTTTTTCTTAAATTGAAATAATTGACACAACATATGTATTTCTTCATATAACAAGGGTTACATTGCAGCTTAGTCCAGGTCGAACAAAACTGTAGATTAATTTTGAGATGTTGAATTTATTAGGAGAACACTACTAAAATTTTAGGTGGAAGAAACAACAAGATTAATTAAAAATCTTTAGAAAAATCCTAAATTTCAGTAAAATTGTATTTATTGGATGAAGAGTACTGAAATTTCCAATGGAATAAATCCACAAAATTAATTCAACTTTAGCAATGCTATTGCAATTATGAACATGCACACCATTTTGGTAAAAGGAAGTGAAGTCTTATAATCTTTTAGTAAGTTAGAAAAGTTGTAGTGCTTTTTTCTATGTTAGGTAATGACCTAAGTGTCCATTTACAGTACGACGACGTAACATTAAAACAATAATATAAACTATTTTATTTATAAACTAAACACCTAAGCCAAACCATACAAAATAAATATATTTGTACATGCAAACTTCACAAGAGTTGGATATGCAATCACTTTTACAATAAGAGTAGCAATAGCACCAGCAATATGAACAAAGAAAAAATAACAGCAAGATGAATCAAATATACCATTTCACTCACATGCAAGATGAATTTCTCATATGTCTTTTCTTCTCATGTATGGGAAGAGCAAACATGGGAACTGTTTTATTTCTTGTCATTGTGATGGGCGAACTCTCAATTGCTATGCTCATTCAAATGAACCAAAACACTTGAAGATGACAAGAAGAATAAGGTGTTAGCTAAATGTTCTACCTTTTGGGTTTTTTGGATGGAATCCGACGATGTAAATCTGGACAAAATTGTTATTTTTTGTTGTTTAAATTGCATTTTTTAATGCATAAATGATTCAGTGTGCTGAAAAACCCTTGGGGCACTCCAATTATACAAACTTAGCCACTCGAATTTGCAGATCCAACCATTCCTCACCGGATTTCGGGCAAAATCAAATAGAAAAAATCGTCAGAAAAGAGCCAAAAAGTAGAACATTTATACTACACTGAAGAGTAAGGTGTTTGCTAAACGTTCTACCTTTCGGTTTTTTTGGTTGGAATTCGACGATGTAAATCTAGACAAAATCACTATTTTTTGTTGTTTAAATTGCATTTTTTAAGGCATAAATGGATTCAATGTTTTGAACAGCCCCTGGGGCACTCCGATTATACAAACTTAGCCACTCAAATGTGCATATCCAACCATTCCTCACCGAATTTTGGGCAAAATTAAACGAAAAAAATCATCGGAAAAGAGACAAAAGGTAGAACCTCTAGACTACGTTGAAGAGTAAGGTGTTGGCTAAACGTTCTACCTATTGGGTTTTTTGGCTAGAATCCATCGATGTAAATATGGACAAAATCACTATATTTTGTTGTTTAAATTGCATTTTTCAATGCATAAATGGATTCAGTGTGCTGTAAAACCCCTGGTGCACTCTGATTATACAAACTTAGCCACTCAAAGGTGCAGATTCAACCATTCCTCATCGATTTCGAGCAAAATCAAACGGAAAAAATCGTCAGAATAGAGCCAAAAGGTAGAACATTTAGACTACGCTAAAGAATAAGGTGTTGGCTAAATGTTCTACCTTTTGGGTTTTTTTGGCTAGAATTCAACGATGTAAATATGGACAAAATTGTTATTTTTTGTTGTTTAAATTGTATTTTTGAATGCATAAATGGATTTAGTGTGTTGAAAAATCCCCGGGGCACTCCAATTATACAAACTTAGCCACTCAAATGTGCAGATCCAACCATTCCTCATAATATTTTGGGAAAAATCAAATAGAAAAAATCACTGGAAGAGAACCAAAAGGTAGAGCGTTTAGACTACACTGAAGAGTAAGGCGTTGGCTAAATTTTCTACCTTTTTGGTTTTTTGGTTGGAATCCGATGATGTAAATCTAGACAAAATCGTTATTTTTATTGTTTAAATTGCATTTTTGAATGCATAAATGGATTCAGTGTGATGAACAACCCCTGGGGCACTCCGATTATACAAACTTAGCCACTCAAATGTGCATATCCAACCATTCCTCACCAAATTTCGGGAAAAATCAAACGAAAAAAATTGATGGAAAAGAGATAAAAGGTAGAACGTTTATACTACACTAAAGAGTAAGGCTTTGGCTAAACGTTCTACCTTTTGGGTTTTTTGGTTGGAATCCGGCGATGTAAATCTAGACAAAATCGCTATTTTTTGTTGTTTAAATTGCATTTTTCAATGCATAAATGGATTTAGTGTGCATTTTGAACGTTTTCATTTCTTGGGGGTCTTTTTCAAGGTCTGTGTATTGTCATAAAATGTAGAATGCATAGTGTGTAAGTGAGGGTGGTATAATTTTTCCTTAGGCAACATTTCAATAGTTTCTTGCTTCATATAACTCTTTCTAACATATCAATGTCAAAAACATGCTAATGACCTTACAAAAGTGCTTATCATTTCTCATTTTCATGATTGCCTAAGAGCTGGTTGACTTTCTAAAATTTGCAATTTTAGTCTCAAGTAACGTTGATGATGCATGATGGTCAAAGTTAAATTTTTCCAGTCTTTAAAGATAATACTTGTAAACAATTGTGACAAGAACTTGATGAAAAATCTATCATTGTTTACTGTTATAGCATGGCACTAATTTGAGAAAAGGTTTAACATGGTAATAGTTTAAACTTGTAACAACTAGTGTATTTCGCTATCATATCACATAGTTGAAATATCTCATTTTGCAATATTTGATGTTTAGACACAATCATGTGTTATGAATGTTATTTACGATACCATGATTTGTGGAATGAC
Source organism: Picea engelmannii (assembly GCA_009831015.1). Lineage (NCBI taxonomy): Eukaryota > Viridiplantae > Streptophyta > Pinopsida > Pinales > Pinaceae > Picea > Picea engelmannii. The sequence goes on along the minus strand of ML799112.1, from coordinate 393,804 downwards.
CTCTGGAACTATGACCTGTAGAATGACCTCTAGACCTATGACCTCTGGAACTGTGACCCCAAGAACTATGACCCGTGGAACTATGACCTATGAAACTATGACCTCTGGAACTGACCCCGGGAACTATGACCCGTGTAACTATGACCTATGGAACTGTGACCCCAAGAACTATGACCTCTGGAACTATCACCTCTGGAACTGTCATTATGTAATGGGATACATACTCAACACTTTTATAGCATCTCATGATTTTATGGTTTAATGAGCAAGATCTACCTTTCAATTTCCAAGCAAAATATTCTCATATAAATGAGAACATTGGTCTAAGTTAAACACATTTGAAGCTTGTTCAATATTCATTATTTGATCTGCCTATTCACACACTTAAGCTCATTTTGTAACTCGTTTCTTCTTTTCGAGTTAGGTTTTTCTTTGGGTGTTTGGTCGTGAAAGGATCCCAGAGAGAAAGAAGGAACTATTACTTGTGGAACTATGATCTCTAGAACTTTGACTTGTGGAACTATGATCTCTAGAACTTTGACTTGTGGAACTATGACATTTGGAACTATGACCTGTGGAACTATGACCTATGGAACTATGAACTCTAGAACTATGATCGGTAGAACTATGACCTCGGGAACTATGACCTCTGGAACTATGAATTGTGGAACTATGACCGTTGGATATTCACTTGTGAAACTATGACTTGTGGAACTATGACCCCGGGAATTATGACCTATGAAACTATTTCTTGTGGAACTAGGTTCTCTCAAACTATTCCCTATAGAACTATGACCTCTGGAACATTGACCTCTGGAACTATGATCTATGGAACTATGACCCATGGAACTGTGACTAGGGGAACTAACCGCAGGAATTATGACCTCTGGAACTTTGACTTTGTGGAACTATGACCCAAGGAACTATGCCCCGGTCATAGTTCCAGAGGTCATAATTCCTGGGGTCATGGTTCCAAAGGTCATAATTACACAGGTCATTATTCTTGGGGTCATAGTTCCAGAGGTCATAGTTCCACAAGTCATAGTTCCATACGTCATAGTTCCATCGTTCATAGTTTTAGAGTTCATAGTTCCATAGGTCATATTTACTAGGGTCATAGTTCCACCAGTCATAGTTCCTACGGTCATAGTTCCATAGGTCATAATTCCTAGTGCCATAGTTCCATAGGTCATAGATCCATAGGTCATAGTTCCTAGGGTCATAGTTCCACAGGTCATAGTTCCATAAGTCATAGTTCCACGAGTCATGGTTCTTAGGTTCATAGTTCCATAGGTCATAGTTCCACAGGTCATAGTTCCACAAGTCATAGTTCCATAGGTCATAGTTCCACGGGTCATAGTTCCAGAGGTCATAGTTCCAGAGGTCATGGTTCCTAGGGTCATAGTTCCCGGGGTCATAGTTCTATAGTTCATAGTTACACAGATCATAGTTTTGTTGGAACATAAACCTCTGAAACTATGACCTTTGGAACTACACCCTATAGAAATTTGACCTCTAGAACTATGACCTCTGGAACTTTAACCTCTGGAACTATGACCTATGGAACTTTGACCTCTAGAACTATAACCTCAGGAAATATGACCTATGGTACTTTGACCTCTCGAACTATGACTTCAAAAAATTTGACTTTTGGAACTGTGACCTTGGGAACTTTGACCTTGGTAACTATGACCTAAGGAATTATGACATGTGGATCTATGACCTGTGGAGCTATAACCTGGTCATAGTTTGAGAGGCCATAGTTCCACAGGTCATTATTCCAGAGGTCATAGTTCATGGGGTCATAGTTCCAAAGTTCAAGGTTCCAAAAGGTGTAGTTCCAGAGGTTATAGTTCCATGGGTCATAGTTCTCAGGGTCACAGTTCCAAAGGTCATAGTTCCAGAGGTCATAGTTCCTGAGGTCATAGTTCCTGGGGTCATAATTCCACAAGTCATAGTTCCATAGGTCATAGTTCCTGGGGTCATAATTCCATAGGTCATCATTCCTAGGGTCATAATTCCACATGTCATAGTTCCAGAGGTCGTAGTTCCATGGGGTCATAATTCCAGGTGATTACATCATGTGATTACATTAAATTTCATGTGATTACATTTTACAATTATAAGTACAAAGTATTGGTCATGTGCATCTAGGCTCACCAGCCTCAAAACATAAAGTCTGTGCACTAAACCAGTGTGCGTGGAACTTCTGGGTTGCGTGCACTCTTTCCTCAGTGTGCCACCCTTGTGCCCTTACTCAGATGTGTGTTACATCATGACATATATACAAAAGGCTTCAATGGCCTTTAAAATCTACACACTCAGCCAGTGCGCGTTGAATCCAAGGTTGCACACCTTTCCTTCAATGTGCCATCCTTTCGCACTTACACATGTGCATCGTTCTTCACGTGATTAAACCAGTGCATCTTGTAGCTTCAATGGTTCCATTTCTAGTGTGCCTTTCTTACACACTTCACAGGTGTGCACCAACACATTAAATTGTGCGCTCTGACATTTTACAACTGTGCGCACTCCTTTGGTGTGAGATTCTCGTGCACCAACTTAACGTGCACAAAACCAAACCAACAACTTGTTCTATCATCTCACCAGCTTATATGTAAAGGACAGTTACATTCATATTTACACTTGGGGTTAAGCCTAGGGGTATTACACTATAAAATAAGCAATGGGCTCAAGACCCTATTGTCGAAACAAGGGGGAAATATGATTTTTAAATGAAAGAAAGATCATTTATGACTTTGTCATAGAAGATATAGTCTAATTAATTTTTTTTAATGAAAATTGATCTATTTGACATAGTCAAATGTGATCACTATCTCCATCCCATATTTAAACAATGGATAAAGATGATCAAAGGGTTGGTTGTTGGAGATTTTATCATAGGGTACTAGTGCATTGAACCAATCGAGATTTGAGGGATTATTATATAATAATTCATTTCATAGCTTATTCCTTTTCTATATGTTGTGCTCTTTTGCTAGTGTTGCAACTAGAGATTTGGTTGGATTAGTATAGCATATATTATTGTTGGACATGTGTCTCTACCTTGAGGTCTAATTTAGATATGATACAACAATTGGATTTATTCTATCCTCTGTTGTAAGCTTAGTAAAATTTTAATGGTTAATGACCCTTATGTTTCTACTTATGTTGATCACAACTTCTTTGAAATATAATGTCCTTTGATCGTTTTTCTTACTTTCTCCATCTATTTTCAATGGTTGTGTGAGGGTGCATCTTTGGATTTCTCTTGGTTTGTCGCAGTTCACATTTTGGCAAGCCTTGTTCAGATATATATGACAATACATCACTATTCCTTTAGAGAACTAAGTCCATGTGATGACTAGGCTAATAGATGGTAGGATGATTTAGCTAGCACGTGTCACAAATAAGTGTGTATGGTAAGTATGATGTGGCATAGTGAAACAACATGAAACCATAATTTATGCATCACAAGGAAGAGACAAGGGAAACATAGGTTGGATTTATTACCCAACTACAATGGAAATATGACTCAATATAAACTTATAAAAATAATTTCACATCACACATGGTTTGAATGGTTTTGACCATGTCTAAAAAGTAGAGTAAATGGTAATTTCTTATTATAAGTTCGCATAAGGATTGATCTGAAAAGATCTTTTAATGACTATGGTTGAGTTTTAAAACATGTGTTCATTAACCATTTAGGAATTTGATGAAAGAGGAAGAATCAATGATTTAACATGGAAGCCGTAATCAAATATATAGATCTATAAATAAGCATGAAGAACAACAAACCATAACAACAAAATTTGATTACGGAGTTCAGCAATCTCGCCTACGTCTTTGGGCCTTTGTTTCAGTGGGTGAGACTTTTTTATTTCTCTTCAAAGCTTCAAAATACATCATAATAGTGCCAAGTGGCTTACAAACTGATCTAGTTGTGTTCTCCTAGATCTCAAGAACTCGTCAAAACCGACAGTACTAAAAACGGATGAATGAAGCTCCCGAAAATGGCCCACAAACTTTCTCTCCTCAATGGCTTCCTTGCATAAAAATGGATTTGGCTTTTCAATTCTTCAACATTTTCCTGTTCTGAACCTCCTCCTTCATGGATTCAATAACCCCTAGTTTATATAGACTTTAAGTTGGTAACAAACTCCCAACTTCGCCCCAAGATCTGGCCTCGAAAAGGGCTTCAGATCCCCCAATATTAGCCAAAATCTCTCAAAACTACTGAAAAATCAATTAAAAATGTTATAATAAAGTTTAAAAACCCATAATTGGAAAAATGCAGGGCACATCCCCCTCTGCTTGATCTCCTGGTCATATGGGCGTCTGCCATGTGGCTTAGCGCTAGGATGGCGCGCTGGCCCCCTCCGTTTCTGGGTCATGGTCATATGTTGCATGGCCATATGGCCACGGGCTCCAAGCTCCACATGCCTTAACTGGTTCTTAGCCCTTGGTTTTAAGCCATTGGTTATGCGCCCTGGTCGGCGGGCTAGCCTGGCCGATCGACGCTAACCCCATACTATCTGCGTTGAGGTCTAACCGATGGGCATATGGTACAGTCGTATGGGAGTTTGAATCGGGGGTTGGGCTCCATTAAAACACGCACCAAAAAAAATCCCGTGTCAAACCACGATTATATTGTGAAAGGTCGTATGGATCACATCAGGGCTGGGGCTAGGCCCCAGCCCTTAATCTGCCCAACTAACAAACAACTCACATTCAAATATTTAATTTTGAACTATAGTTTACAAGTACCAATGTGGGTGGCCTGGTAGCCCGACCCTGCCAAGTCTTCCGCTGCCCGGACCAAAGGTCATGGGTTCAACTCCTGGGGATTCCATACAATTTTGAAAATCGTCGACCAATAGAGGGGCACCACATAGCATCCCAAGACTGGGCCACGTGGCGTCATGTTATTCACCCAAATAAATGCCACATGTCAAACGTTGATTCGACCACCTGCCAGCCTATGTGTCTTCCCAATGAGAATTCACTATACCTACCATGTCACTATATGCTCATACGTCCTGTAAAATCAGTTTCCACATCAACACTGTACGGACTCAACAATCATCAATTTTTGCATGTTTGACAAAATGAATAGACCGCAATATCTTTCGCATACGGTGTCTATTTGAGCCCGTTCAAGTTGTGTTGGGTTCGTATCAATGAGGCCTACACACACATTCGTTTTAAATCCATTCTGAGCACTTTTATTTTTAGGCCTTCCTGGAACCATTATGGATCACACCTCCCTACTAAATACCTTTTGGTCCTCCAAAAAGATACTAACCAATCATCAAGTATGGGATAGGCCAACCGACTTGTTCTCTATCTTTAAACTTTGTCCTATGCACCTGTCTCATCAAGATCAACTGTAAAACAACCATGATAACTAACAGCATATTGTTAGCCATTTGTACTCTGTCACATCTTACTGAAGCCACTATCATCCATGTTGACGACATTACTAATGATAACATCAGAAATATGACTACAAATGAGTTGATATGTTTGTAATACTTGCACGACATTAGCTTATCTTTAAGCAAAGTATGATTGAACTTCCATTCTACAATCATCTCATGTTCTTGCTTAAGATCAATTACTTGATTTGGGACAATTATAGGTGTGTTTCTAGCATGAGATGCCTTCCTTAATTGTTCCATTGTTTGAAGAGATTGATTTTCTTTTAAGTGATGAGAATGTACAACATATTCTTTGTTTGCTTTGATTAAGTAATATTGATTTTGTTCCCTGTAGAAGATTGCTTTGCGATCATACAAATAAGGGCCACCTAAGATCATTCCACATTCATTGAGTGGCACCACATCACATGTTACCTCATCCACAAACTTAGATGAAATTGAAAACTTTAATGTGCATTGCTTTGTTATGTGCAATTTATGAGTGTTGCTTATCCATTTAAGTGAGTAAGTCTTATGATGCATCTGAGTGTTTAATACCAATTTTTTAACCACTTCCTATTAAATCAAGTTAGATTGAGATCCACTATCTATCAATGTGTCAACCTTAGTATGTCTCATTATGACCCTTATGTGAAACAATTTACTTCTAGAATCAAATCAATCACCAATTTTACCTATCAAACCAACCACTGAAATTTTGGATTCATCTCCTGAATTCGACCCCATGTCTGTTGGTCGTGTTGTTGCAACTATTTGCCTCCCTTTTCTTTCTTTGAACCATTTCGGTCTCTTCTCGGGATGAAATTTCCAACAATGGTCCTCATCATGCCCTTCTTTCTTGCAATGCTTGCAAGAGGGCTTCTCTTCCTTTCTTTCCATCCACTTCCTTTTGTCCTCTTTTCTTGAAGACGATTCCCCTGATACACCAACTTCTGTTTTCCCTACTTCAATGTATGTTGCTTGAACAAAAACCTCATCAATATTAGTAGGTCCAAACATAAATACAGTCTTACAAATATGTGAAGGTAAACCTACTATATACTTCATAAGAGTTTCATGGGTATGTAAAGGAATGTCTAACATTAATGCCATTTTACGAAATCCATCTGTGTAATCTTGCATTGTTTGTCCCTATCTTAGTTTAAGACCTTTCCATTCAATTAAAGCCTTCTCTTTATAACCCAAAGGACAAAATTTATTTCCAAGTGCAAAAACAAAAACTTGCCATGATGGAAATACATTACCCACTTGTTGCGTGCCATTTTGCAAATTGCTTTGCCACCAAATGAGTGTTGTGCCTGCAAGTCGAAGCGATGCCAACTTTATTTGAGTTGCCTCATCCTTGATCTGTTTCACACTGCAATAAACCTCCATATGTATGACCTAGTTTTCAAGCTTCTCTGCATTGACTTCACCATCATACATGGGTAATTCAAATTTTGCATCAAGCTTAAGTAAAGGCATTTCATTTTTATGTTTATGGGAATGTTTTCTTGCGGTGGATTTGGATATTGAACTTGAAGAAGAAGAAGTTGATGGAGAAGAAGGAGGTGAAGGAGGAGTTTGAGGAGGATACTCTCCTTCTTCACTTTTTACCTTTGAATGTTCACCTAGAATCGGTCTCTTATGGTCCAAGTAATCCTCATATAGAACCTTCATCATCTCCGACATGGCGAAGAAAGTCTTTCGAAACTCTTTCTCATCATGAGAAAGTCCCTCTTCTGATGCCATCTTCTCACTTTGAGAAGTTCTCTTTCTCAATCCAATCTCAGGATTCTCTTCAACAAGCTCACCTTCATCATGATTTAGCCTTTCCCTGGTAATCATGCAAACTCAAAAACCAACTGTCAACTAGCTCCGATACCACTTGATCCGAAAAGATCTTTTAATGACTATGGTTGAGTTTTAAAACATGTGTTCATTAACCATTTAGGAATTTTATGAAAGAGGAAGAATTAATTATTAACATGGCAGCCATAATGAAATATACAGATCTAGAAATAAGCATGAATAACAAAAAACCATAACAACAAAAGTTGATTACAGAGTTCGGCAATCTCGCCTACGTCTTCGGGCCTTTGTCTCAGTGGGTGAGGCTTTCTTATTTCTCTTCAAAGCTTCAAAATTAAATCATAATAGTGCCAAATGGATTACAAACTAATATGCTTGTGTTCTGCTAGATCTCACGAACCCGTCAAAACTAACGTCTCTGAAAACAGATGAACGAAGCTCCCAGAAATGGCCCGCAAAGTTGCTCTCCTCAATGGCTTCCTTGCATAAAAATGGCTTTGGATTTTCAATTCTTCATCATTTTCCTGTTTTGAACGTCCTCCTTCATGGCTTCAAGAACCCCTGGTTTATATAGACTTGAAGTTGGTAACAAACTCCCAACTTCCCCCCAAGATTTGGCCTAAAAAAGGGCTCCAAATCCCCCAATATTGGCCAAAATCTCTCAAAACTATTGAAAAATCAATTAAAAATCTTATAATAAAGTTTAAAACCCATTATTGGAAAAATGTAGGGTGCAACCCCCTCTATCTGGGCTCCTGGTCATATGGGTGCCCTCCATGTGGCCTAGCGCTAGGCTAGCACGCTGGCCCCCTCCGTTTTTGGGTCCTGGTCATATGTTGCATGACCATATGGCTGCGGGCTCCAAGCTCCATGCACCTTAACTGGTTGTTAGTCCCCGGTTTTAAGTCATTTTTTATGCGCCCTGGTCGGTGGGCTAGCCTAGCGGACTGACGCTAACCCCATACTATCTACGCTAAGGTCTAATCGGTGAGAATATGGTACAGTCGTATGGGAGTTTGAATCGGGGGTTGGGCTCCATTGAAACGTGCACCAAACAAACTCCCACATCAAACCACGGTTATATGGTGAAAGGTCGTATGGATCGCGTCAGGGCTAGGGCTAGGCCTCAACCCTTAATCTGCCCAACTAATAAACAACTCACATTCAAATATTTAATTTGAACTATAGTTTACAAGTACCAATGTGGGCGGGCTGGTACCCTGGCCCTGCCAAGTCTTTCGCCGCCAGGACCGGAGGTCACGGGTTTGACTCCCCGAGAGTCCATACAATTTTTCAAACTGTCGACCAGTAGAGGGGTGCCACGTGGCACCATGTTATTCGCCCAAATAAATGTTACGTGTCAAATGTTGATTCGACCACCTGCCATCCTATGTGTCTTCCTAGTCAGCATCCACTGTACCTGCCATGTCACTGTACGTCCGTACGGCCTGTATAGTCAGTTGCCACATCATCACTGTACAGACTGCATAGTCATCAATTTTCGCATGTTTGACAAAACGAACAGACCGCGATATCTTTCGCATACAATGTATGTTTGAGCCCGTTCAAGTTGAGTTGGGTTCGTATCGATGAGGCCTACGCACACGTCTTTTTTGAATCCATTCAGAGTACTTTGATTTTTAGGCCTTCCTGGAACCATTTTGGTTCCTGGATCCATTATGGATCAAGGATGGTGGCTTGCGTACTCAAAGAAAACACAGGATTGGCATACACAATGAATGACGATTACGAAGCCACTTGGAGAATACATGGCTAGCAATGAAGCAAAATACAATGAATGATGACGGGGCATATTGTTAGCTATCTATATAAAAACTATTAGAAGAGCACACCTGAGGGTTGCATATTCATTGAGTGAGAGGATCAAAATTCACTTTGTCAAATAAGCAACAAGCTCAAGATATTGTTGTGGAACTGAAGGAAAAATAGGATCATTAAATGAAAGAAAGATCATCTATGGCAAAGTCATAAATGATCTAGTATATTTAATATTATTGTAATGAGAATGGAATTGTTTGACATAGTTAGACATGATCACTCTCCCATCCTCTATTTAGATAGTGAAATCACATGAGCAAAGGGTTTTTTAAAAGAGATTTGATCCTAGGGTAGTAGTGCATTGAATCATTGGGAATTTGTGGGATTATTATGTAATAGTGTCTTTCATAGCTCCTTCCTTTTATGTAGATCAAGTTGTCATGCTAGTGATACAACTAGATATATGGGTGGATTAATTTGGCATACTTCATTGTTGGAAATTTGTCTCCACCTTGTTGTTTTATTTGGATATGATACAATAGTGAGACATTTTCTATAATCTACTGTAATCTTAGTAGAATTTTAATGGGTGGTGACCCTTATGTAGTTGACTATGTTGATCACAACTTCTCCAAAATACAATGTTCCATGCCGATTTTGATTTATCCTTCGATTGGTAATGTATGTGCAAGGGTATATCTTTGGATTGCTCTTTCTTTGTCTCAACTCAACATTTAATTGGTTTAATCAACAAATCATCTTCATTGAATTATCCTATTGTAATATCCATTATCCAATGTTGGCCTCAATGTATATATGACCCCACAATCCAATAAAACAGGCACTAATCACGTTGAACCCTTCCATTTAATATGATAACTATCTTCAAGAACCACCATTTTCGAATTCAATATTTGTTAAGAGCTTAATATATTGGTCATAGAGTAGCATTAGGGACTCCCCCTACAATGGAAAATGCATTGGTTGTGAAGATAGTGAGATATTTGTAGTTGAGGGGAAATAACTCAAATGGTTTCGAGGTAGGGTTCACACTCACCCACTCGGGTTCAAATCCCTAATGAGACATGGCCCATTGTGATAAGGCTAGAAGGGTAGACACCCCCTAGAATTGGTTCTTCACCTATCATTTTTTTATAATGGCATGAATCTAATGGGCTCTACCCATGTATCCAACATTGCCTTGACTCAAGTTTGGTCTAGGCCTTGGCAGCTTCATTCGAGGGTAGTGTCTCTCAAAGTGACATCCCCCACATTCCCAACATCCTCCTTCTCAAAGGTGGTCTAAAAATCCTTTGTTGAGATGATAAGGACTACATAGTTCTCTAAAGGAACTTTGTCTGTGCATATTTCTCTATTGCATCAAAGGTTTGGAAGGTCGCCTTGCCTCTTTGGTGGATTCCTCTAAATCCCTATAACATTTCCTCTCTAGGATTTTTTGTGCTTGGGTAAGGGAGGTTTTGGAACTACAACCCTGATAACCACTCTGTGGGGGTTTTCCCCACTAAAGGTCTAAGTGGTCTCACAATACCTCTATCCTCAAATTTGTCCAACAATTCCTCCTCAACAATCATTTCCCTTTACACTACCTTAAATTCCATGACACTAAGATGTGGATCTTTGTTGTAATCCTTAGATTCGAGCCATACATAAATATTTTTACCTTCAAACTTCTCATTATTCAAATGTGGAGCATATCTAAGGATCCATAAACATTTCCTCACACTCAATCATTATATAATTTCCTTTTCTTTAAAATAATTGAATTCATTCAATTACCATTTTGAGTACTCTTTAAAGAGATAGCTTTTGCATAATTTCGTATCATATTTATTGCATAATATGATGTCTATATAGAACCCCAATTGTACTTCCAAGTTCCTCCCCCAAAGTAAGGAACTACCATTGAGTTGGTAAATATAAAGCCTATCCTACTTGTTATTAGAGTAGTCCTTCAAAGCAAAGAACAAGGTCTTGTTTTACAACCATGTCTCAACCACCTCTCCCTTAGTAAAACTCACAAACTCGGGTAACTCCACCTTTTGAAGATCACAGTGAAGGTCATCAATAGGAGGATTTGAAGGTCTTCCTCCTTGGTGAAAGGTGCCAAATCCAAAGTGATTTCCACTACCAAAAATACTTTTTTAATAAATCTTATTCGTCAGTGTTGTAGTGATCCTCTAGAAGGATTGCATCAAATCTCACATTTCTCCCATTGTAACATGGAATTGGTCACCACTTTGATATGTAGGCGGTGGTGGACACAGAGAATGTGGAAGAGGTGGTGGTGATACACCCATGTTCCTTGTGTGAACTATATTATCATTGTCAAAATGATCACACCAACACATCACTTTTATGAGAATCATCATGCATATAAATAATAAACAATTCAATAATTTAGTTAACATGTAGGTCCATAAGCTCAAGTTATTTGTAGCACTGTTTTTACACTCAACACTAGTCAACAAAAACACCTATTTTTTAACAATAACATTCGATAAGATATCATTCACATATAATATATAAGTACACGAATGGGTGATCAAAGTGGCATTCACCACACATAATACTATATCATACACACATGATACTGTATCATACAAGGGTAACCATTTGATTTAAGATTTCACCATTAAAATTAAAGGCATTGACTTGTAGTTAATGTTCACATTAACTACAAGATCACAACACCTTCACATGCTCCTCCTCATCCTTCCCCATCTTCCACACTATGTAAAATTGAAACTAAATGAGAGCACACTTCTATGAATCGATGAATGTTTTTCCAGCCTTGCTTGAGTTCTTGGAAAGCCATCCGAAGAGTTATATAGGGAGGGAACAAACGAAAGGCGGTGGAATGCAACGTTTAAAATTTGAATTTGAAACTCAAACAGAACGTCACATCGCATTTAGGATTGCGACTTCCTTGCCAACTCAGCGCGGCCATTCCTCGATTACTCAACCATCTGCAAATGGCGACGGGGATGCTAACGAAGATGGCATTGGGAAAAGGGGAGGACAAAAAATGAATTCCCGGATCTGGGAGAAACAGGAAGTCGGAAAAGGTGCACTTCGTTTGGCTTTAGCACACGCCCCAATAAAATCTATATCTAAAGTCGCTTGAAAAAGTCTATGACCACCTTGAAGATATCAAAAACCGACAGATGAAAATTTTCATTTGTTGCATAATTTGAATCCAGAGGATGGTTGCCTGTATAAGACGGAGCAGGCCGAGATTCCCATGAACTCACCGAAGACGAAGAATGAACAAGAACGGAAATATGGGTGTTCTGGGAGGAAGAAATGTTGGTAGATTGGCGGCCCAAAAGAGATGAAGGTGGAAGCACAACAACACGTTGAGATGAAGAAGGCAAAACAATATTGGAGACCCGAACATGATTAAATATGTTACTTCTCCCCTTCCTCTTACGCGAGGATAATAGAGAGAACTGAAATAGGCTTGCTCCAATTGGTCATCTAAACTCATGAAAAACATTCGAGATCTTTGTGAGTATCTAGAGCTTACAATAGTCACTGTAACCTTATGGATTCTAGCTCTTATGAATACCCAGAGACGTTGGTTGTCTAAGCTCCAGAGGATGCCATTGTATCTCACCATGTTTATGGGGGTAAACTCACTGGTTGTAAGGAGTTCCTTCTATATTTGTTCCACTGCATGGAACAAGGGCTTTGATTTCATTGATCATTTGGAAGGTGCAGACTCTCAGTGTTAGGCTTGGAGGATAATCCTGCTCACTTGGATCGATTGTCGTTCATGTTAGCATAGATCCATGGCCTTTACCTTGTACAGGGGATTAGTGCTAAGTTAAGGCATGTAGAGCACCCAACATAAGTGAGTGCACTGCAATTTTTCTCCAAAGAACGTCGGAGAGGCGACCATCACATGATGTATGCCTGTACTATGAGTCCTTTCAAATCTCTAGTTGGTTGTCGTTCCCTCAACCTTGGTAGACAATCAATGTATGGTGATCATTGTGCTGCAACATGATATGGACATCCACATACGCTATGCTTCTATGATGTAGTAATGGGCATAAGCGATTGGGTTGATCTAAGTATGTCGCATTAGTTGGTCATCCATACCATGGGTTTCTGCATCATTGATGAGGCATCCATCCATTGCAAAGTCTTAATAGAAAGACTCTACAACAAGCTAGATATTGATCGCCTTCTGATTCAAAGGTGGGAACTCCTATATGATTTCATATATTTCATATCATGGTGATATGAAGGGATTTAATTTCAGGTTAATTATGCAGAGGTCGTGGTAATCCCATGGGCAGTTGTAGCTGTCAACTGTCAGGGAAATGACCTAATCAGTGAGCTGGACACAAAGTGACGGTGATCGTGGACCGCGGTGATTGTCAGCACCATGGGCATGGCATATGGCATGGTTGGGAGACACACACGTTGATACCAGCATGTATCTTCTCTTGGCCCAACAACCCCCGCATTTATGAACCACCATCACCTCGATAATAAGGGTTTCAATCCCCTAGCGAATAGAATTGTTGAAAAGTGTTTTAAAAATTCAAAAAAAATAATCTATTAATAATGTTCAACTTTAAGAAAACCTCACAATTTTTTAATCAATGACTAAATTAATACGGGGTCAACGACATATCTATTTCTATAGTCCCTCAGTAGGGACTAATAATGAATAATTATACTTAAATTATTTATTATTAATTTCTTTTAACTCCACTTCATAATATGTTAGATTTTGAACATATAAGAAACATAAAAATAGAAGCACATTATATATATATATATATATATATATATATATTAAAATTTAATAATTATTTTTTATTTAACAAATAATGTAAAATCAAATATAAATAATAATATACAATATTGTTAGATATTAATATTAAATCAATTTTTAAAGAGGTATAGATGTAAATGTAGATTGTAATGACAATTGTAGTGAGATCAAAAGAGGTTGGATGAATGGAACCAGAGAGTGCATGTTATATATATATTGTTAATTTGTGAGGGACCTGTTGGCTACGCAATTAACCTGTGGCTTGAGAAACCGCGACTCAGGGGCATCTAAGCCGTCAAAATCACCCGGGGATCGCACCTGGCCTGAGCCACACCAACCCTTAACATGGTTGGATTTTTTGTCCCTGTAGGTTTCGAACCGATGACTTTAACAACATGGAGTGGCTTAACAACACACTTCGTCACCAACTATCCTACACCTCGGGGACTATATATATATATATATATAATCTTACATTAAAATAAAAATTTAATAATTATATTTTATTATATATTGTTGGAGAATAATGGTGAAATACCATAGTTAGGAAATTATTAGAACTTATTTCTAGTTTAGTCTTTGGTTGGTTTTCATATCCATGATTTTAGGAGATTGTTAGAGGCTATCTTAGCCTATAAATTTGTATGCAGAGTGTGTGAGTCCTTGTGGCCTCATTGTTATTATATGTGATTGATCTCTATTTCATTGTTATTATGGTATCTTATGTTCCTACTGGAGGAGAAACACAGCACGCAGGTGATACTACAGAGAGAAGATCTAACTGTCAAGAGAAGTCATGGGTCAGCAAAGAAAACTTAAACAGTTCCGGAGAGAACTGAAACAATTCAGGTGAAAGAATCAAAGAACAAAGGCATCATATTTCAAAGAACAATATGGAGTGTCTCCAATTGCAGATGAAGAACCCATGCTTGAGGATCACAATGCATAATTGGACCAGATCAATGAAGAATATGAAGAAATAGATGAAATATTGAAAAGATTAATACCGGTTCTGCCATCTTTCTCAGGTAAAATTTTTAAACTTTGGGCAATTAAAATGGAAGGATTACTTGGTTCAGTAGATTTATGGCATTATGTTCAAGATGGTTTTGTCAATTCTCATGATAAGAGAAGAGGTGCAATAGCAGTATATCTTATTCATTCAACACTTGATGAAATCATTTTGTCTTGTATTTTATATGAATTTTGGTGAAGTACACAGTGCAAAAATATTTTGGGATATTATAGAGATGAAATTACAGTGGAGCAAGATAGTTGAAGCTCAAATTAATCAAGATATTGTTGTTGAAAATGGTGATTGTATGGACAACCTTGTAATTGAAATACATACTAAAGATGGTATAACTAAAGATACAATGATTAATGATGAAAGTGTGTATGTAGTTGATAATAAAGCAGCTTGTGATAATGAGGAAAATTTAATGATGCAATATGTAGCGATTTAATGAATTCAACAACTAAGATTGTTGACGGATATGAAGGTGTAACTTCTTATGAAACATTGTGTGAATCATTGGTAAATACAATTAAATATGATGATGAACACTTTTCAAGTGAATGTTGGTTCCAAATGTTGCAAGAGAAGAAACTCATAGATGATTTGTTAAGTGGAAAAGTAACATGTTTGCAGAACATGAGGACGAAACTATACCATGGAAGATTATTGCAAAAGAAGAAGAAAAGGACAAAGATGAGTCAACACTTGAAGACAATGACCTTAATGCAATAACAATAAAAGTAGAAGCAGTTGAACAAGAAGAAGAGTACTCAAATGAAGTGTCAAAAAAGTTTGAAGAAAAATTATAGTTTCTTGAAGATTGGCTTGAAACACGATGTTTTGATGGAGCTTGCACAAAATTTGCAGTAGCAACCAATAGAAATGAAGAATTTGCAGTAGCAACCAAAAGGCGCGAAATGTCGTTTGCCTCCTCCCGGGGACACGACATTTCATGCCTTTTGCATGGCTGCGTCGCCGCACTACAACCCATACTGGTGATGTCTGTTGTTTTTGTATATTGTTTTGTCATGTGCATGCCAACCTTTCATGCATTTGTCCATGGTTATTATAATCAGGCTATCTACACTTTCCACAGTTCTAGCGCTCACACTTACAGGCTAGAATTTTGAACTCTTTTTGTATCAGCGACAATCTACACTTAAGTTATGAAGTGGTTTGCCTGGCTGAGCTAGTTTTCCCTCAGGGCAACTCAGTATTTACAGCTTGAAACCATGGAAATTCTTTGTACTCCTTCATTTTGACAGACTTTTATACATTCTTACTTATAAAAAAAAATATTGAATAAAATTTAAAAAATTGCTTATACTATTCATTAACTAAGACATGTTATAGCATTATATAAATTACTTTAAATCTCCATACAACGTTATAATATTCTATAAATTTCTCTATGTTGTGTATATCACGGAATTGTTCGCTGCAAAATGTATATGATGGAAGTCTTTCATGCAAAATGTATATCACGTAACACACTCGACATGAAAAGTGTGAACTCAGAACTCCGCCAACCCGCAACTGCATAATTGTTCAGTAAAAAATGTATGAAGTTTTATAGCATTATACAAATTAGTATAAATCTTCGTACAATGTTATAATCTTCTATAAATTACTGTCTCATGTATATGACAGAATTGTTGGGTGCAAAATTCCTATTGTATGCTAATTTTTTGGTCTTCAACGACGTTTATGTTTTAAATGTTCATGTAATTTCCAGAGATATGTAGCATACATTATTTATTTTATAATAAGTTTGTATAGTTCACAATCCCGCTTATCAATTTGTATAGGGCACGGAACAACAGAGGCCCATTTTTTAAACCGACAGCCCGAGAACCTGCGATCCAAAAACTGGCTAAGTATGGAATGATCGCTCTGTCCATACTCTGTAGAACGTGTGCAAAGAAAACCAATTCGCCAATGCTATATCTTTTTTGTCCTAGAAAATCCTTAGTTTTAAAGCAAAATAGTTCGACAATGATAATTTTTTGGTGTTTTTCTCCACGAACCTATGTAACAGACCTTATTACTATTCTATTGTATAACTGCCATTATTAATTTCTGATAAATTTCTATAGTCCGCCACTCCGCCTGTGATTTTGTATATCGCAGAACTGTCGGTCCTATTTGTAGGCCACGAAACATAACAGACCCAACTTTGAACCCGCCACCCCGAGAACCTGTGATCCAAAAACTGACTAATTATGCAATGAGGGCTCCGTGCATGCTCTATAAAATCTCATCCCCATACTTTATAAAAGTACAAATTTCATATGTATAAATATAAATATATACTTTATACAAGTACATATTTCGTATGTATAAAAGTACATATTTCATATGTATAAAACTATACATTTACTTTACTATGTTCTGCATGCAAACCACATCTACTTCAACTTTCTACCCACGTGTCTCTACTACCTTACATTTACTCCCATCCCAACCTAGCGGGGACTCCGCTGCCATGCAACACTTGTTTATAATTGTTTTCATTTGAGTAATTATCTCCTAAAGATGGACTCAACTAAACAATCCAAAGCATAATTAGAACACTAAAAATTCTCCAAAGAATCATCCATATAATTCTACAAATATTGAAAATACTGTTTAACCATAATTTAACAGTATAGTAAACAACATTATCCATAATTATCCAAATTTTCTCAAACTCTACTAAATTTGTTCATAATTATCCAAATTTTCTAGATTCTCTTCATTTTTTTTTCTTATAACATGAATTTCATTTCATTACATTATTAATGTTTAAAGAATAACAAATTGTAAAATTATAATTTGCAAAACATAGAAATTTATCACAAAATTATTGTTGGAGAATAATGACGAAATGCCATAATTAGCAAATTGTTAAAACAAATTACTATTGTAAACATTGAGTGGTTTCTATATCCACGGATTTAGGAGGTTGTTATAGGCTATCCTAACCTATAGATTTGTATGCAAGTTATCAAATGATATATTGAATACGTGAAACTAACCTATATATTTGTATGCAAATTATTGAATGATATATTGAATCTGTGAGAGCAAAGTCTCACTTGTGATGTGCCCTTGTGGCCTCACTGATTGTTGCGTCTTACTCCGATTTTAATTTGGTATCAGAGCTCAGGAGAGAAGAGCCGCACCGCATTGTGAACCATTTTAAGGAGCTGTTGTTGCCATACAATTTGTGTGGAGCCGCCTGCCAAAGTACAGTCGCCACTGCCTTCTTGTAAATGCATATGATCCTGCGTGAAGGGGTGAAGCTGTCGTTTGACATGTGAGTGTGCGTGGAGTCCATCAACTGGTATGAGTGTGCAGGAGCTCTATATTTGCTGGAGTGTTGCCGTTGTGAAAGCCTTATTATATCGTTGTTTTTCAGAGCAGTTATATATTGTTGTTGTTGGTTTGCTTTGAGAATTGACTGCGTTGATCCACCCTGATCATCAATTTTAGTGTTGCATATTACCTGACTCATATGACTCCAGCGTGATCCACATCTCCTGTTAATTTTCTTGCTACTTTCCTAGAGTGTTGTCGCTATAAACTTCCTCCTTTTTGGAGCTGGGAGCTGGAGCTGTTTGTTGTCCTATCTGCAAGCTGGAGCTTAGGAGCTCAAGTGGATAGAGTGCATGTTGGGCCTTGAGTTGTCTGATGTGTACGTTGTTCTAATCGTTGTGATAGAGTGCATGTTGTGTGCTACAGGAGCTGAGTGCGTGTTGATCCAGCGTGGAGTATTCGCTGCCTGCTGTATTTGTGTGCCAATTTGGAGCAGGGTTAAGGTTGATGTTGCCAACGCTTTCAGAAGGAGTCGTTGTTATTGATTATATGTGTTCGTCGTTCGCGCCTATGTGCTTGCAAGTGGAGTGATTCATTGTCAGCATTCACTTGTGCTTTCTCTATGGCATGGTGTAGGATTGTTGCCACCAATTGATTGGAGATCCTACCCACTATTTTAATTTTGTAATGGCCGTGTGAAGGTGCTGGGGGAGATACCATGTGAAAGGAGCCACAAAACTATCATTGTTGTAGTGGGTAGATCTGCCTGTGTTGAGCGTGGAGAAAAGGAGGTGAAAAATTGCTGCTAATTAGCATCAATGCACACATAATTAGGTCCAAGGTTCCCATATGGTTGTTGGGTCAAATTGTCGTTGAACCAACTGAGGCACATTAGCATGTCGAACATATTATGCAGAGCTAAATCAACAGAAGACTCATTTAGTTTTTCCTTATGGAGGCAACAAAATATTTTAATGGCGGCAACGAATTCAATACAAAGAGTGCATACTTGCAGAAATGGATTGTTAATTATCTGCTTGTCTCAGACAAAGAATCAATATGATTCTTCAACAATCTTACAAAATTTGGATGACGTAAGAAGTTTGGAAGAGTGATGCCCTGTGCCTCTTCCATTAACCTTATTTCCTCGGATATTCTCCCAGTCGTGCCAAAGCTTATCTACATTGAGCCATGGCTGTGAGAGGATGTTGTTGCAAAGGACATCTTGGTGTCTTATCTTCTATCGATTAGTCAAATTTTTGTTTTTATGAAGTTTGTGATCTCGCTTCAGATCTACACCATTGCATTGCCTTTTGAGGCTAACATTGTGTAAGAGGCGCTCTGCGTGAAGGTACTTACATCTATTGCAGAAATTATTATTACTTGTTAGAAATTGTGGGTGAGATGAGAAGAGAGTGAAGTTTCTTGCTACTCTCATGGGTAAGGAAAGGGGAATTAAACAACTCCAGAGAGAGATGAAACACATGAGGAAGAATCAACACAAAGAGTATGATGTGCTTTCATTTGAAGAACCTATATTTGAAGATCATAATGCATATTTGGACATCAATGAAGAACATGAAGAAATCGGTGAAATATTGAAAAGACTAATGGCAGTTCTTCCATCCTTCTCAGGTAAAAATTTTAAACTTTGGGCATTTAAAATGTAATGATTACTTGGTTCAATAGATTTATGGCAATTTGTTCAAGATGGTTTGGTCAATTCCCATGATAAGAGAAAAGATAAAATAGCCTTATATCTTATCAGTTTAGCACTCGATACAAGTATTTTGTCTCATATTTTATATGAATTTGGTCATATAGACAATGCAAAAATGTTATGGGATATTTTAAAAATGAAATATAGTGGAAAGAGTGCATATTCTTATGAGGAAACTTCAGAAGTTGATTGTGAAGATGTCGAATCCCATTGTGACCAGTCACATGTGGATAATGATGATTTTAATTAAAAATCTGTCAATAAAACAATATATGATAATGAGAACATGTTTTTTTATGAAGAACATTGTTCACAAGAAGAACATTGTTCACAAGAAAATTTCATAAAACGTTAAGAAACTAGGACGATTATATTTTATAATGTAATAACACAATAATATGTGCTGATCCTTTGTATAATATAATATGATTAATGCCTTGCAATGTAAGCTAATATGATTACTGTTTTGCAACGTAAGCTATATAGTTCGCTTCGGCCTGTAGCCCGTATGGAAACTGTAACATCATGACAACCTAACTCATCTGATTAATCTATCTCTAAGATATTTTTACTCACAAATCCTTATAAATATCAAAGTGAAATTACATGTATTATTGTTATTTTAAAGATCTTTTATATTAGTGAAATATCAAAGTGAAGTTACGTGTACTATTGTTATTTTAAAGATCTTTTATATTAGTGTTGTTTTAAATTTTTATAAGATTATTATTATTTTTACAGCTAAGTTTATATTAGTGTATGTAATTTGTTTAATATCCTTTAATAAAATTTGTATTGTTATTTTAAACATTTTTTATATTAGTGTTGTTTTAAATTTTTATAAGTAAGATTATTCTTATTATTAACGGTAAGTGTATCTTAGGGTCTGTAATTTGTTTAATAACTTTTTATAAAATTTATAGGGTACAAGGTGGACAGGGTTCGAAGATAATCTTTACGGTATAAGGTGGGTTAACAACAGGTAACTGAAAAATAAATTCACTGGCAAATTCGATTCGGATTCGTTCGCTTTAATAACAGACAGCAATAACTCTTAATTGTAAGAACCCAAAAAAGACGCTGGAGGAGTGTTGTTGATACATCATCAATGCCAGTATATATATGCCGTTCAACTGTATCCCAAACAGAGGACTGTTTGGGCAAACACTATACACCAAGCATCTCAGAATTTAATGGAACATTGTGTATATATTCCAATATATAGAATATTATATACTGCATTGCTGGTTGTTAGTGTTGTTCGATTGTTTGTGCCCTGTAATTATGAGTAGGGCAATCTTTTAACAGTGAAATCTGTTCTTCGATCATTTTGAATTGAAATTCGAAATTTATTAGTTTGATTCTTAAAATTGCAGTGGTGAAATCCAAATGAATTGGGCACAAGAAGATATTTAATTTTTCATTAAAATTATTTTGAGAATTTTCATAGCCAAATTTAAAATATCTAACTTGGCAAGCGGAAGTGATATGCAGAACTGTTGTTTGATGTATATTTATGTATATTCTCTTAATTTTTTTTGGAATTCAATATATATATATATATATATATATAATGAAAAGAGTTATACCTCTCCTTCATATTGAAATATACAAAAATATTTATGAAAATTTGTTACTTTGGAATAGAGCCTAGGGAAACCTATTGATAACTTGCTCATTTAAGAGATTAACATGTCACTTGTGGGAATTAAAAGTGGAGGGAAAACACCTAAACCCAATTCACACACACACACATATATATATGGACATTGACATTTTTATTTATTTATCATTGACATTGAAATAGTTATCGGTTAATACTTTTTTATTTTAAATGTCAAGTGTCAACTTCATGTTGAGTATTGAAGAAATTACACATTTCCCTCATACTGAATTGTTGTAGAGAATACCTCTCCACACAATAACATATATGGCTAGTTAAGATTTGCAACGTCTTCCTTCCATCATTATGAAGGACATGTGGAAACAATCAATTTGCAATTTTATGATGGTACAAAGGAATAACATTTTCCTTTGAACTAGCCAAACATGTAGCAAAAATTCTCGCTCCCCTACTAGGCCACAAAGATTCCTTCATGAAGGACTCAAATGAATTCGTCAATATTATAAGAAACGAAAAAAGTGAAACCTAAAGACACCCTCATCAGCTTTGATGTTGTGTCTCTCTCCATAAAAATTCTCCTTGATGAAGCAATCCAAATCATCAAAGAAATCACTAACCCGGGAACAACAAAGCTAGCCAAAGTATGTCTCCGCTCCACATTCTTTAGCTATCAAGGAGAATTTTACGAACAAACGAGCGGTGTAGCAATGGGATCTCTACCTTCTTCCATTGTTGTTAATCTTTTCATGGAGCACTTTGAGAATAAATCCCTCCATACTTACCCCTTGAAGCCATTGAGATGGAAGAGGTTTGTTGATGACACTAACATATTATAGCCCCATGGAAAAGAGGAACTTGATAGATTCTTTAAACATCTGAATGATATTTCAACACATATCAAATTCACAATGGAACTTGAAGATAAAAGCAGCATTCCATTTCTAGATGTGCTAATTAAAAGGAAAGAATATGGGAACCTAGGACACACAGTCTACAGGAAAAACACCCACACAAAAAACTATCTTCACACAAGCTTACATCATCATCCCACCTAGAAAATCAGAGTTCTTAACACCCTGGCCACAAGAGCTATTAGGATATCTGATGAAGAGCACCTAGGTCATGAAAAAGATCACCTCTCAAAGATTTTCAAAAGCATAGGTTACAAGGACAAAGACATTAAGAATGCAAATGAAAAAAGCCATAGAAAGAAAAATAAATAGACCTCAACCCATGAATAACCACTCGCTTGGTATGACCGCTTACCTTCCTTATATTCAAGGAGTTACTGATAAAATTTCCAGGATATTACGCAAGAAGAAATAAAAACCGCTTTCAGACCACCGAAGAACATAAAACAAAAAATGAGATCTGTGAAAGACAACCTTGACCATCGAAAGTACAAAAGAGTTTATAAAATAGAGTGCTCTTGTGGAAAATGTTACATTGGAGAAACATGTCGTTCCTTTCAAGTTAGGATTAAAGAACATGGAGCTGACATAAAGAATGAACGTACTCACACCTCAGCCTTAGCATAACACTCTCTCTCAGCTAAACACCACGTGTTCCTAGAAGATACCAAAATTCTAGCAAAAGAAGATCACTTCTTAAAGCGTCGGATCAGAGAAGCAATAGATATCATCAAGCATCCCAACAACCTAAATAAGGACAATGGTCTAGAGATAAATGAGAACTGACTACCTTTGATCCATCACAACAGTAACAAGTAAGTTTAAATTAGGTCTCCCTTACTCTCCTTGGATCCTTTTCTTTGCTCTTGTTTTTGGTCTTTTACCCTAGGGTTAGTCCCCAACTTTTTCTTGAGCATAATGCTAATAATATCATAGCTTAAAACTTAACCTTCACATTACTAATAAACTTAAGAATTCTAGTTAGACTAAGACCTTATCACTAGCATAAAAAAGAAATGTTTAAATATTCATTGCCAACACTCATAACTCTAATACTAATAAATACCAGCTTTAATAATTCATTAACAATACTACTCCCAATAACATTATTAATAATACTAGGCCCTTTTTTAGCACTAAACTTAGTAATTCTAGGGTTTATAATTAATAACCCTTGGATTATAATACTAATAATACTAACTTAAATTTGTTAATATAACCAACTTTTTAGTAATTTTATTAATAATCTTATGCATTTATTAATACTAAAAACTTAATAATTCCAAAGCTTTCTTTTATTAAATAAATAACTTCAGGGTTTAAGTCAACTTGGTAGTTTTCCCCATCCAAACAAAACTTAATAATTCCAAAAAATTTCTTTTATTAAATAACTAATTTTAGGGTTTAAGCCGACTTCTTAACTTTCTTCCTCCAAACAAGATGGTATTTATTGTTGCTCTCCTCAACCTTTATCCTTGACTTTACGTCTTGAAGATGGATCCTGCTCTGAATCCGAAACGTCGACAAACAATCACAAACATTGTGAATTATCTGATAATTTCTGAAAACATTTTCCTTCAAATACCTTTCTTAATATCAACAAAGTTCTAAAATAAAAGTATTATTAATACATATGCATATAATTTTTTATATGAAAAAAACTTTGCTACCTTGGATGCAAGTTTTTGGGTCTCAAAGTGGGTTGATGTAATAACAATTTCCCTCACTTTAATATTGATATTGTTGATGACTTTAGTATTATATCTTTGTGGTTTTATTGAAAAGTATTTTAGACATTTTTTTGGTTTATAAGCACTCTAATATGGTGAGGCCATTTTTAACAAAATTATAATTTTTATTCAACATCATATTAATAATAAAAATGTCTCTTTTTATTATTTTGAACCAATAAGATCAATAATGAGTGCATGTTATGAATCGAGGTGATTTTCAAAGTGTTACCCTTAAAAGTATCTTGTAAATATATTAATTATCATTAATCACATAAAAATAATGAGACCTTCGCTTAACTTGACTGTAACGGAATTAGTAATGGACCTTGGGTGAAAGTCCCCATCACCCCCTCATCACTCACTCCCGTAGTATCATAGATGCCCAAAGTAATGCAAAAAAAAGTGTTACTCACAGTGAAACCCAATACCACTCAACCAATGGATCTCAATACGACTTTGTTCCTAAATTGGAATAATTGGCACAACATATGTATTTCTTCATATAACAAGGGTTACATAAAAGCTTAGTCCATGTCGAAAAAAAATGTAGATCAATTTTGAGATGTTGAATTTATTAGGAGAACACTACTAAAATTTTAGGTGGAAGAAACAACAAGATTAATTAAAAATCTTTAGAGAAATCCTAAATTTCAGGAAAATTGTATTTATTGGATGAAGAGTACCAAAATTTCCAATGGAATAAATCCACAAAATTAATTCAGCTTTAGCAATGCTATTGCAATTATGAACATGCACACCATTTTGGTAAAAGGAGGCGAAGTCTTATAATCTTTTAGTAAGTTAGAAAAGTTGTAGTGTTGTTGGCCCTTGACCAGGTTTTGTTGATATCTGGTCAAGTTTGACCTATTTTTGGACTTCGACAACCTGTCGAAGGAGGAGCGCAAGACGAAGAAGAGATCGCGGGATCTCGGCCCTTTTTCGTTCCTTTTTGGGATGTTGGAATATGTAACGGGAATGGGATGTCGGCCCATGGGTTTACTCATGTTTAGGCCTATTTTGTATTTATAAATAGATGTATAGGCAATGTAAGAGAAGAGAACGAAGGCATCTATGTGATGTTAGTATGCAAGTAGGCTAAATGCCAAGAGTTGGATCTGTGTGATCAGGACTTGTAAGGCTTTGTTCATACTGTGTGAAACTCGCAGAGCTAAGTGCAAGTCATTGTAGAAAGACTGTGGAAGGCTTAGTATTAGAACGTAAGGAAGAAGGATCTAGTGAGCTGCGCAGATCTTTTGTCCTATGCGGAGTAAGGGTTTTGAGGCTATGTGCTTGCAACCGATTGACTGAAGACAATAAAGAAGAAGAGTTGGTGGACGTAGCCCCGGGGTGGGGGTGAACCACGTAAACACTGTGTTGTTCCTCTATGTGCTTGTCTTGATGTGTTTATAACTTCTTTTGCTAAGTGCTTTGATAGAGATAGATAAATCTACTCATGCTTTGTGCTAATGATTTGTAAGAATGTTAGATATGATCCCCATGAAGATGCTTAGTACTTGATCTGCTAGATATAACTTTCATGTTCATGATAGAGTGCTTAAATACATCAGATTTGAGTGAATAATGCAATGCTTTGTTCTATCTGCGCAGTAGTTATTGGTTGAATATTGATGAACTATTGATGCTAAGTTCTCTGTTAAGTATTATAATCACATATATGTGTCCCAGCTAAGGTTGCAGACACTTGAGTCCTGCAACCACCCCTGCCTCTACCTCGGGTGAGACTTCATCTACTTCACATGTGTTGTCGAAAGGGTCGGTAGTTAGGGTTTTGTTGGTGCATTGTTGTAGCGTTGAACCTTGGGTCTTCCCCTATGCCTTAGTAAGTTAGAAAATTTGTAGTGCTTTTTTATATGTTAGTTGATGACCTAAGTGCCCATTTACAATACGACGTCATAAAATTAAAACAATAATATAAACTATTTTATTTATAAACTAAATGCCTAAGCCAAACCATAAAAAATGACTATATTTGTACATGCTAACTTCACAAGAGTTGGATATGCAATCAATTTTTACAATAAGAGTAACAATAGCACCAACAATATGAACAAAGAAAAATACCAACAAGTTGAATCAAATAGACCATTTCACTCACATGCAAGATGAATTTCTCATGTGTCTTTTCTCCTCATGTATTGGAAGAGCGAACATGGGAACGGTTTTAGTTCTTGTCACTGTGATGGGAAAACTCTCAATTGTTATGCTCATTCAAATGAACCAAAACACTCGAAAATGACGAGAAGAGTAAGGTGTTGGCTAAACATTCTACCATTTGGGTTTTTTGGATGGAATCCGACAATGTAAATCTGGACAAAATCGTTATTTTTTGTTGTTCAAATTGCATTTTTTTAATGCACAAATGGATTCAATGTGTTGAAAAACCCTTGGGGAACTTTGATTATACAAACTTAGCCACTCGAATGTGTATATCCAACCATTCCTCATCGGATTTCGGGCAAAATCAAACAAAAAAAAATCGTCGAAAAAGAGCCAAAAAGTAGAACGTTTATACTACACTAAAGAGTAAGGCGTTGGCTAAAAGTTCTACCTTTCAATTTTTTTGGTTGGAATCCGGCGATGCAAATATAGACAAATCACTATTTTTTTTGTTTAAATTGCATTTTTGAAGGCATAAATGGATTCAATGTCTTGTAATACCCCTGGAGCACTCCGATTATACAAACTTAGCCACTCAAATGTGCAGATCCAACCATTCCTCACCAGATTTCGAGCAAAATCAAATGGAAAAAATCATCGGAAAAGAGCCAAAAGGTAGAACGTTTAGACTACGTTGAAGAGGAAGGTGTTGGCTAAACATTCTACCTATTGGGATTTTTGGCTGGAATGTGACGATGTAAATATGGACACAATCACTATATTTTGTTGTTTAAATTGCATTTTTGAATGCATAAATGGATTCAGTGTGATGAATAACCCCTAGTGTACTCCGATTATACAAACTTAGCCACTCAAATGTGCAGATTCAACCATTCCTCACCGGATTTCGAGCAAAATCAAATGGAAAAAATCATCGAAAAAGAGACAAAAGGTAGAACATTTAGACTGCGTTGAAGAGTAAGGCATTGGCTAAATGTTCTACCTTTTGGGGTTTTTTGGCTGGAATCCGGCGATGTAAATATGGACAAAATCGCTATTTTTTCTTGTTTAAATTGCATTTTTGAATGCATAAATGGATTCAGTGTGTTGAAAAATCCATGGGGAACTCCGATTATACAATATTAGCCACTCAAATGTGCATATCCAACCATTCCTCATCGGATTTTGGGCAAAATCAAACAGAAAAAATTGTTGGAAAAGAACCAAAAGGTAGAGCATTTAGACTACACTGAAGATTAAGGTGTTGGCTAAATGTTCTACCTTTTTGGTTTTTTGGTTGGAATCCGATGATCTAAAAATGGACAAAATCGTTATTTTTATTGTTTAAATTTCATTTTTGAATGCATAAATGGATTCAGTGTACTAAAAAACCCCCGGGGCACTCCGATTATGCAAACTTAGCCACTCAAATGTGCAGATCCAACCATTCCTCACCGAATTTTGAGAAAAATCAAACGAAAAAAATCGATGGAAAAGAGCCAAAAGGTAGAATGTTTAGAATATGCTATAGAGTAAGGCATTGGCTAAACATTCTACCTTTTGGGTTTTTTGGCTGGAATTTGGCGATGTAAATATGGACACAATCACTATTTTTTGTTGTTTAAATTGCATTTTTCAATGCATAAATGGATTTAGTGTGCATTTTGAACGTTTTCATTTCTTGGGGGTCTTTTTCAAGCTCTGTTTATTGTCATAAACTATAGAATATATAGTGTGTAAGTGAGGGTGGTATAATTTTTTCCTAGGCAACATTTCAGTAGTTTCTTGCTTCATATAACTCCTTCTAACATATCGATGTCAAAAACATGCCAACGACCTTACAAAAGTGCTTATCATTGTTCATTTTCATGATTTCCTAAGAGCTGGTTCACTGTCTAAAATTTGCAATTTTAGTCTCAAGTAACGTTGATGATGTATGATGGTCAAAGTTAAATTTTTCCAGTCTTTAAAGATAATACTTGCAAACAATTGTGACAATAACTTGATGAAAAATCTATCATGGTTTAGTGTTATAGCATGGCACTAATTTGAGAAAAGTTTTAACATGGTAATAGTTTAAACTTGTAACAACCGGTGTATTTCACTATCATATCACATAGTTGAAATATCTCATTTTGCAATATTTGATGTTTAGACACAATCATGGGTTATGAATGTTATTTATGATACCATGATTTGTGGAATGACCTCTAGAACTATGACCTGTGGAATGACCTCTAGAACTGTGACCCCAGGAACTATGAACCGTGGAACTATGACCTATGAAACTATGACCTCTGAAACTGACCCCGGGAACTATGACCTCTGGAACTGTCATTGTGTAATGGGATACATACTTAACACTTTTATAGCATCTCATGGTTTTATGGTTTAATGAGCAAGATCTACCTTTCAATTTCCAAGAAAAATATTCTCATATGGATGAGAACATTGGTCTAAGTTAAACACATATGAAGCTTGTTCGATATTCATTATTTGATCTACCTATTCACACACTTAAGCTCATTTTGTAACTCGTTTCTTCTTTTCGATTTAGGGTTTTCTTTGGGATTTTGGTCGTGAAAGGATCCCAAAGAGAAAGAAGGAACTATCGCTTGTGGAACTATGAGCTCTGGAACTTTGACTTGTGGAACTATGACATTTGGAACTATGACCTATGAAACTATGAACTATAGAACTATGAATGGTGGAACTATGACCTCGAGAACTATGACCTCTGGAACTATGAATTGTGGAACTATGACCCTAGAACTTCACTTGTGGAAATATGACCTATGGAACTATGACCCTGGGAATTATGACCTGTGAAACTATTACTTGTGGAACTATGACCTCTCGAACTATGCCATATGGAACTATGACCTATGGAACAATGACCTCTGGAACTATGACCCATGGAACTATGACTAGGGGAACTAACCGTAGGAACTATGACCTCTGAAACTTTGACTTTGTGGAACTATGACCTCAGGAACTACGCCATGGTCATAGTTCCAGAGGTCATAATTACACATGTCATTGTTCCTGGGGTCATAGTTCCTGAGTTCATAGTTCCACAAGTCATAGTTCCATATGTCATAGTTCCATTGTTCATAGTTTTAGAGTTCATAGTTCCATAGATCATAGTTCCTGGGGTCATAGTTCCACCAGTCATAGTTCCTGCGGTCATAGTTCGACAAGTCATAATTCCTAGGGTCATAGTTCCATAGGTCATAGATCCATAGGTCATAATTCCTAGGGTCATAGTTCCATAATTCATAGTTCCATAACTCATAGTTCCACAGGTCATAGTTCCTAGGGTCATAATTCCATAGGTCATAGTTCCACAAGTTATAGTTCCATAGGTCATAGTTTCACAGGTCATAGTTCCATAGGTCATATTTCTACAGGTCATAGTTCCAGAGGTCATAGTTCCACAAGTCATAGCTCCTAGGGTCACAATTCTAGAGTTCACAGTACCACAGGTCATAGTTCCATGGGTCATAGTTATGTTAGAACATAAACCTCTAGAACTATGACCTTTGGAACTACGCCCTCTAGAAATTTGACCTCTGGAACTATGACCCCAAGAACTATGACCTCTAGAACTATTGTTGATGATTGCAACTATGTGAGACATTCTCCAGCTTCCAATCCTGTGAGGTGTGAATCATTGTAGCTATGTGATTCTTTCTCTCAGCTTACAAACCTGAGAGAAATGCCCTAAGAAGGGTATGTGGTTCCTTCCTGAGACAGAGCTAGGAACGTAGAGATGACCTCCTCCATTTAGAGAGTTGAGAATAAATCCAGATGATTATCTAGTGGGAAAGGAGACCTGTTGAGTTAGACGTGTCTGTGGCTGAGCACAAGGTGAACGTGTGAAATCCCAAAGTGTTGGGTGCATCGTCATGTGAACAGAAATGAAGATGATGTATTATCCTCCTCTGAGCAACAAATTTGATGAGAAGACTCTAGATGATTCTCCTGCGTGTGGAAGTGAGAAAGAAGATTTGTAGAGTGGACGTGTCCGTGGACGAGCACAGGTGAACGTGTGAAGATCTAGTTCCTTTGTGTAATGTAGTGAACCAGATATATGACATCCCTATGGATGTGCCCCTAGTGGATGAGAACTAGTGGGTGTATCGGATCCTTTGCTATATATTGTTCAAGAGTCAGATATGCCTGTAATCCTAATTTTTATGTAAAGGGTATAGGTCGGCCCTACCTTAATGTAATTAATAATAAAGGTAAAAGATAATTAATCTGGATAATATTAATTATTATTATTATTATAAAGTGACTTAGAGAGGTCAACCATGTTGGGCCAATAGACACTTCACTTGATATGACAAGTCTAATATAAGTAAGGGAAGATTCCCCATTGTGGAATCATATCTTTCTTGTGAGTTTGGAAATTTCAGCAAGTACACTTCTTTGGAAAAAGGTGTGCACCTCCCTTGGGCGCTAGATTTCTAGGGTTTGAAGCACCCTGTTGTGTTCTAAGGTGTTTCTTGGTGGTAAAGGTATTTCTCTTGAAGAATATAGCAAAGGATTTGGTTGGGTTTCCTTCTCTTGTTGAGAAGGGTTTCCCAGGATACATTTTGTGTTCTTGTGCATGGTGCTTCTTCTTGTGATCTTGGTTGCTACAACATTTATGGTTATGGTTAAATGATAAAATGGAATAAAATTCATGTTTAACCTATCTTATGGAAAATAAACATGGTTTCAGAGCATAGGTCTTGAAAGAATCCGTTGCACAAGCATCCACCAAGTCTCAGTGCACTTTTGCATAACCGTACGACCCTTCTAGGGTTTCTAGAAACATCTGTATGACCTCCTTTTCAGTGGTGATTCAACCCTTAATACTTGGATGCTGAGGATACTTTTGGCATATAAGAGTACGTCCTTTTCCAGTGCATCTCCAGAACCTCTAAAAATGAAATTCCGAGAATTTTTTATTTTATCCCTAGGGTTTCTAAGGTGTCGAAATTTCCTGCAGAATATTAATTCTGGATTTCTAAAGAAACGTCCTCCTGAATTAGCAGGCATTTCCGTGAAATTATCAAATTGATTGTTGGCAGTCATAATTCCAAGGTTTCTAATTTAACCTAATCATTAGGTTTTCAAAATCTAGTCAGCAAGAAATTGAAGAAACCAATCAAATGAAGAACATAACATTAGTAGAAGATAGGTTTGATGGAGCAAGCAACTTCAACCCTTGGAAATCAAAGCTTCTAGTCACTCTTGAAGAAGATGATCTCATGGATATGACAACAAAAACTATACCAGCCACATCTACAGATATAGAGAAGAAGATAAGAAAATAAGAAGATGTCAAAGAAAGAAAAATAATCATCGATTTAGTTAGAGATCACATCTTGCCTCGTATTGCCAATCTGAAGACAACATATGATATGTATGAAGCTTTAAAAGGAATGTTTGAAAGTGAAAACACTCTCAAATCTCTTACCTTAAAGAGTCAACTTCAAAGTACCAAGATGACGAAGGCTGACACAGTTTAACTCTTCTTTATGAAGTTATTAGAAATCAAAGAACAACTAGAGACCATTGGGGAAATCATGTTTGATAGAGAACTTGTCTTAACCACTCTTTAGAATCTTCCAAAATCATGGGATCCTTTCATTCAGAGTGTCAGTGGAATAGAATCTCTATCAACCTTTGATCGACTATGGACAGATTGCACTCAAGAAGAACTTAGACTTAGAAATAGAGAAGTAGAAGATTCTTCAGAAGAAAATCATGCTCTTGCACTTCATACAAGGGAGGAAAATTCAAAAGAAATTTTAGGCAAACATTTAAAGGTGAAAAGTCCCCATCTAATTCAGGTTATCAAATAAGAGATGCATCAGAAATTCAATGCTTCAGATGTGACAAGTATGGACACATTGCAAGAAACTATCCAACCAGGAAAAAAGGAAGACAATATGCTTCCACCGCTGACATTGATCCAGATCCACCTCAAAAGAGTGAAGAGAAGAGAGAGGGGAAGTACTTCCTCTTAAAAGACATGACTACAAAACTAGGTAAATCATTTGATCTCTAATTTTATAGTTGATTGCATTTTTTCAAATAAATGAAGGATATTATTCCTAGTACAGAAGCTCTCAAAGACTTGGACCATTATCCCTGGTATGGGAGTCCAAACCATATTTAATTTGTTCATTATATAAGAACAAGAAGAAACGTTGTCCTTGAAGAAGAGATAGCCCTTCAAAGATCCAGATAATCTCAAATGGAGATTGACAGTAAAACAAATACTTTCTCCCCCTTCAGCAGTTCAGAGGGAGACATACATTATTCCAATTGATCCAGTTGTTCTAGTTGATATATTCAGAGGTATTACAATAGGGTGTAAAATGCCTACCTAGACTCACTCTGCAAAGAGGTAGATAAACATACAAGCTGCTCAAGGCACATCCCGAGAAAGCAAAAGAGATTCTTGAGCTATCCTTCAGTCATGAGCCACTTCATTGATGTTGAGCCTCCTTGTCTCAGAGAAGTAACAGGAGAACGGGTATGGCAAGATGCTTCAAGATACCAGATATAATAAATACGCAGAACATAAATAAAATGCTAGAAATGGCAGAATAACAGTAATATAACCAACATAATCTCCACAATAACATAGAAATAATATGAGAACAACAACTGAAATAGCACTTTGATTCATAAAGCAATGTTCACAGGACTCTTCGAGGGGGCAACCTCCAGTCGAGCAATGCTCTGTTAGAATAATCTCCAAGCTAGGGTTTTCATACCCTCGACCCTTATTTATACTAAATATGTCTATTAAGAGAAGCATCTAGAGGAATATCCTTCTAGAAGCGGAAGCTTCTATTAGGTCTTTTTACATCCGCCTTATTCTATTTTATTGAAAGGCCTTATTAATATTGAAATTTATTACATCCGAATACATTGATCTACCTATGTGCGGGTTAGAACCTTAACATTTCCACCCCCTTAAAAACAGCCTTGTCCTCAAGGCTTGAGATGTGGAAATTGCTGCAGAATGGTAGCCGGTTCCCAAGTGGCATCTGCTGGAGTCATATCTTTCCACTGTACTAGCACTTCCTTGATGGTTCTCTGATGTAGGCGACGCTCACGCTAGTCCAAAACTGCTTCTCGTTGTAACCAAATGGATCCTTCTTCAACTAACTCTGGAAGGTTGGTTTGAATTTGGCACTTGGTTCCAATCACCTTCTTCAAGCATGAAACATGAAAAACAGGATGTAGCTTCGACTGACTGGGCAGAGCTAACTGATATGCGACTTGTCCCACATGCTTGAGAACTGTGTAAGGACCATAAAATTCGGGCGCTAGCTTCTGACACTGCTCGGCCTTGAGGGAAGTTTGCTTATATGGTTGCAGTCGCAGAAACACCTGATCCCCTTCTGCAAATTGATGTTTAGAGCGACCTTGATCTGCTTTTTGGTTCATGCGATTTTGTGCCATGACCAAGTTCTCTTTAAGGGTAAGAAGAATATCCTCTCGGACTGTAAGTTTTTGGTCAACCACCTGGACTTTCGAGGTACCCAGTAAATATGAGAGAATTGAAGGTGGCTTATGTCCATATACCTCTTCAAAAGGAGTCATGAAAGTGGTTGTATGGTATGTAGTGTTGTACCACCATTCGGCTAGGGGTAACCATTGATTCCACTGGTGTTGTTTTTCAGAGGCA
Source organism: Picea engelmannii (assembly GCA_009831015.1). Classification (NCBI taxonomy): domain Eukaryota; kingdom Viridiplantae; phylum Streptophyta; class Pinopsida; order Pinales; family Pinaceae; genus Picea; species Picea engelmannii. Next base: position 359,860 of record ML799112.1, on the reverse strand, counting down.
AAGCACCTCAGATATGTTTCCAAACACTTGTTGACAACTTCCATTTGACCATCCGTTCGGGAATGATAAGCTGAGTTGAGATGCAATTGTGTGCCTTGTAGCTTAAACAGTTCTTGCCAAAAATGGATTGTGAAAGTTGGGTCACGATCAGAAACAATAGAGTGCGGCATGCCATGAAGCTTGAAGACTTGGTCCATGAAAAATTGAGCCACCGTGGATGCAGTAAATGGGTGGTGAAGAGCGCAAAACTGAGCATACTTGGAAGGGCGATCCACCACCACCATTATGACTAATTTATTCCCCGATTTGGGTAAGACTGTAATAAAGTCCATAAATATATCCTTCCAAATAGCAGGGGGAATCAGAAGCGGTTGGAGGGTGCCTGGAGATTTGACTGTTTCTCCCTTGTTGCGTTGACACACCTCACATTCAACGACAAACTTACAGATGTCCTGTTTCCATCCCAAAAAAAAGAACGTTTGACCCTGTCATATGTTTTGGTGAACCCTGAGTGCCCCGCTGTGGGTGTAGCATGAAGCTCAGTGATCCAGAAGCCTGACAGGGCTTAAAAATGCTCAAAAATGAAAATGCTTGAAATTCGACGAAACCAGTGCCATTGTGTCCGTCTCGTCTTCCTGATTCCGACCATATATTTACTTCGTCAAACGGGCTCCGTATGCGAAAGTTATCACATTCTGTCCGAAAACCCAAACAGGCAAAAAAAGGGGATGATTGTACAGTCTGTACAGTGCCACGTGGCATGATGACTATACAGGCCATACGGCCGTACAGATGATGTGGAAACCCCTGGAGGTGACACATGGCAGGTGATGTGGCATACGGAATATAGTTGGACCAATCTATGGGTGACACGTGTCACCACTATAAGGGTGACACATGGCACGGGATGACGTCAGCAGGTGACAGGGTAGTTACTGGACAAGGTACGTGGCAGACACGTGGGGCATCCAACATTTGACACTTGGAATTCTTCTGTTGGTTGTTGAGGTGCCATGTGGCCCAGTCATGGGCTGCCACGTGGCACCCTGTGGTTGGTTGTCGTGGTTATGCAAAATATTATGGTTTCCACCGGGGTCGAACCCCCAACCTTCCTCCGGGCAACGGACTAGCAGGACCGGGCTAACCGCCCGCTCCACATGTAGTTATTATTAGCTATATGCAAAAGAAAATATTTATGTTTGATTAATGTATTTGTCGGTGGGGGAAAGGGCCGGGGCTTAGCACCAGCCCACGGTCCAACAAACATTACGATGACCACGGCTTACCATGCACGGGACTGTTATGGATAGGGCCTAGCCCCTGGTTCCGCGCCAACATAAAACTTCCACCCAATAGAACCGGGGTCTTCCCTACAACAGGGCGCGGGGGTTATGGAGTGTTAGCTTGTGGTCCTGTACCATGCCCGAGAACTGGGAGTTAGAGCACGTGGGAAGGGCCAGCGCATAGCCCGAGGGGCTAGCGCTCGGCCACATGGCCCCATATGACCCTGCCAAGGGGGCGCGCGCATAGAATAAGGGACTTATCCCATATTATTGTTGCAAAGTGGGTTTTTATGCTAAAGTTTGGGATTTTCATTGATTTATTGCCTGTTAATAATGGATTTTCTCCATTTTTGGGAGATATTGGGCATTTTTGGAGCCCAAATTTTGGGAGGAAGTTGGAGATGGATAACCAACTTCAGATCTATATAAACCAGGCCTATTTGAGGCCATGGAGGATATTCAGAGAAGATTTATGCTGAAGGGAAGCCAAGCCAAAGCCGTTTTTATGCAGGGAAGCTATTGAGGAGCAGATGCTTGCAGGCCATTTCTGGGAGCTCCGGACGTCCGTTTTGCGTGCCATTTTCTTTGCAGGGTTCTAGAGATCTGTAAGAACATGACCAGATCAGTATTGTAGCCAATTGGTACTGCTTCAATGTACTTTTTATCTTTTGAATAGAAATAAAGAAGCCTCCCCCACAGAGACAAAGGCCCAGAGACGTAGGCAACGTTGTGTCGAACTCTGTTATCAATTCTCGTGTTATGGTTTGTTGTCTATTATTTCATTTCAGATCTGCATATGTGTATATGGCTATCATAATTCCTCTTCTTTCCTCATTCTTTCATTAAGTTTCTCAAATGGTTAATTAACACATGCAAAATTAAAACTCAACCATAGTCATTAAAAGATCCTACATATCACTCAGAAAGTACCATGGATTTGAGCTTGGATTGTTTACTTAAATATAAAAGACCTTTGTATCGAAGCTCATCCTGGAGCCAGGAGTACCCTGGGGGAGCTGGAGCCTTGTTCTGCAATTGTTGGATCAGATGCGAACTTTTGGGATCTTGAAGCCATTCCTGGTGCACAACTTGGAGCCAATCGGGTACAATGAAGGAAAGAGAAAAAATGGATCCTTCATCTTCATATTTCCAGGACAATGCATCCGCCACGAAATTGTCTTTTCCCTTCTTGTAAATGATCTTATAATCATATCCAAAGAGATTAGTCACCCATTTTTGTTTCTCTTGGGAGGAAATGCGTTGTTCCAGAAAGTATTTTCTCAACGGCATGCATAATCGCCAGCATTTCCTTTTCATAAATGGGTTTGCCCAGATTCCTTTCAAACAGTTGCTTGCTGGTGAAGGCCAAAGGTCAACCCTCTTGCATAAGGACAACACCAATTCCTTTCCCTGAGGCATCACATTCCAACACAAAGGTCTTTGTGAAATCGGGAAGGGCCAGAACCGGAGTGGTGCACATGGTCGTCTTCAAGGTTTGAAAAGCTTGAGAAGCTGCTAGATTCCAAGTGAAAGAGTTCTTTTTTAGGAGAGTCGTGAGAGGTGTTGCAATCTTTCTATAGTTCTTAACAAACTTGCGATAATACCCTGTTAGGCCCAAAAATCCACGCAAGATTTTGAGAGTCTTTGGGGGCGGCCAGTCTTGCATAGCTTCAATCTTTTTTGGGTCCACCCTGATGCCATCCTTTCCCACTAGATGACCCAAGTATTCTACTTCTGAGGCACCAAAAGCACATTTAGACTGTTTCAGGAAAAGTTGGTGCTAAGAGAGTAGGTGGAGAACTTGATACACATGAGTAAGATGGTATGTCCAGGTTTTTCTATAGATGAGGATATCATCAAAGAAAACTAAGACAAAATGACGGAGAAAAGGGCAGAAGACATGGTTCATGAGGCTCTGGAAGGTGGAGGGGGCATTACACAAGCCAAAGGGCATGACCAAAAACTCGTAGTGGCCCTCATGAGTGCGAAAGGCTGTCTTGGGAATGTCGGCCTCTTTCATACGTATCTGGTGATAGCCCGAGTGAAGATCAAGTTTGGTAAAGAATTGGGCGCCACTCAATTCATCCAGGAGGTCATCAATGACAGGGATGGGAAATTTGTCTTTGATGGTCAGTTTTTTGAGAGCACGGAAGTCAGGACACATTCTCCAAGAGCCTTCTTTCTTCAGTACCATGATGACCGGAGATGAGTAAGGGATCATACTAGGACGGATGACGTCTGCAGTAAGGAGTTCCTAGACCATTTTCTCAATTTTATTTTTTTGTGCAAAGGGGTGGTGATATGGACGAATATTGGGAGGAAGGCTTCCTGGGACAAGGGGAATGGAATGATCATGAACACCACGGGAAGGAGGGAGTCCTTGGGGAGTGAAAAATACCGTTTGATGTTTATAAAGGAGGTCTTGGAGGTCTTGGGGCACTAGGGGTGTCTTTGTGGCTTGTATAGCATGGAGTTGGGCAATGACACCAGAACGACCTTTTTTTAGCATCTTTTCCATGCGATGGGAACTGATGACCTCAGGTGAACCAACAATGATGCCTTGGAATTTATATTGGTGGCCTTCTTGGTCGAATTGCATGGTTAAGTTCTAAAAATCCATGAGAATGGGACCCAAAGTCCTTATCCAATCTGCACCCAACACAATGTCGCAACCACCCATGTCAATAGAAAAAATATGGGATTTTAGGTGGTAGTCACCAATTAGGAGACGCACATTTTCATAGCGCCTCCACATTTCATAGAACCACCATTGGCAATTATGATTTGGAAAATGTTGATAGCATGGATGTCGCAATGGGTTTCTTGGGCAATGCAACGATGAATAAAATTGTGGGTGTTGCCACTATCAACCAGAATGATGACCTTTCGGTGCTTGATGTAACCGATTAACTTGAGAGTTTGGGGGGCAGAGAAGCCGGTGAGAGCATTGAGGGAAATGATCGGTTCCACTTC
>ML799112.1:291188-310025 GCA_009831015.1 Picea engelmannii | reverse complement strand
CAGCCACTTTCATGAGGATGATGGACGATATCCTACGACCATTCACCAATACTTTTGTAGTGGTGTATCTGGATGACATTCTAATTTACAACAAGACTTGGGCCGAACACTTGCAGCATATTCAGCAGGTTCTGCACACCCTGCGACAACACAATCTATACGCCACCTGGAAAAATGCTCCTTCGGCATGGACAGGGTCCATTACCTGGGCTACATCATTGATCAGCATGGCGTACATGTGGATCCAGCCAAGATCCAAGCCATCCGTGACTGGCCAGCCCCAACAACACTCACTGAGCTTCAGAGCTTCTTGGGACTTGCTAATTTCTACTGCAGGTTTGTGTTGGGCTTCTCCCATATTGCATAGGCCCTCAGCCAAATAAATAGGGGTGGTGGTAAGGCAAAATTTGTGTGGGGTCGGTCCCAACAACAAGCATTCGATAATTTGAAGCAACACTTGTGCTCAGCCCCAGTACTTTCACTACCAGACCTGCAGCATCCCTTTGAGATCGAGACAGATGCTTCAAACTATGATGTGGGTGTCGTTATCACTCAGCATGGCCACCCTGTGGCCTACCATAGCGAGACACTGTCAGATACTGTCCGTAAGTACCCTACTTACGACAAAGAAATGTACTCCATTGTGCAAGCATGCCACCAATGGAGACATTACATTCTTGGGAAGGAGACAGTCATCCACACTGATCATAAGCCACTATAGTTCATGCAAACACAGGGAAAATTGCAGAATGACCACCATCAAAAGTGGTCCACATACTTGCAGCAATTCCACCTCAACATCAAGTATAAAACAGGAAGCACTAATCGCGTCGCTGATTGCCTCAGTAGACCGCCAGTCGTGACACTCACCACAGTTCTAGACTCTTGCGGCCATGAGACAGCTGGATGGCCCCAACTCTATGAGACAGACCCTGACTTCGCCACCACCTACCAAATGTTGGGTGCAAATGAAGTTGTCGATAATTTCCATCTTCAGGATGGGTTGTTGTGTCATCTGGGCCATATCTGCGTTCCATCAAGCGAGCGAGCGAAGATGATCTGGGAAGCCCACTACAGTTGGGTGGCATGACACTTTGGTGTCGAAAAGATAGTGGCGATGCTACAGAAACATTTCTACTAGCTGAAACTTTGACAGGAGGTCGGCAAGTATATCAGGTCTTGCACTACCTGCGCTATTGCCAAACCGACCACTAAGAAACAGGGCCTATACACCCCTCTTCCTACTCCTAACAGGCCATGGGAATCCATTTCAATGGACTACATGTCAGGCCTCCCATCCACCAAGCGGGGAAATGACTGTGTTTTTTTGGTTGTTGATCACTTTTCTAAGATGGCGATTCTGGTTGCCTGCAAGAAGAGCATCACAGCAAAGGCCATTGCCAAGCTCTTCTTTGAACGAGTCTGGGTACATTTCGGAATCCCACAAACCATTGTCTCAGATCGGGATAGTCGATTTCTCAGCACATTCTGGTCGAGCCTCTGGTCACTGCTGGACACCAAGCTCACCAAATCCACTACCTTCCACCCCCAGACAGATGGCCAAACCGAGGTTGTAAATCGAATGATTGTGCATATCCTTCACATGTATAATTCAAAGAACCCTCGCACATGGGATGAGAGCCTTCCCTATGTCCACCATAGCTACAACCGAGCCTTGCATAGCTCAACCGACCACAACCCCTTTCAAGTGGGGTTGGGATTCCAACCATTGGGTCCCATAGATGTTGCACTTCCCCTTGCGGTCACCTCGATTGACTCGTCTCCTGCTCCAACTGAAGCTGACAAAGCCACCCGGTTCATAGAGAGAATCCAGCACATTCGCCAACAGGTTCATGATATCCTACAGAAGTCCAATGACAAGTACAAACAATGCCATGATCACCATCAGGTGCCGCATAAGTTTCAAGTGGGCGACAAAGTTTGGTTGCACTTGCAGAAAGAACGCCTTACAGGACCCCATCAGAAGCTTCACCCACTCCATTATGGACCATACACTATCACCAAGGTCATGGGGGATAATTCCTTTGAGCTCAACATTCCTCCTTTCCTTGGCCTGCACCCAGTGTTCAACATGGATCTACTTCGCCCTTATTTCCCACCATTATTGGACACCTCAGAAGTAGCAGAACAACTAACACCAACAGAGCTCAACCCCGACTGCATACAACAGGCATCCAATGATCAGATTATGGATAGACAGATAAAGGGCACTCGGCAACAAAGGATCCAGCTTTATCGAGTCGTCAAAGCAGGGCAGCTCCTGCACCAAGGCAAGTGGCTCACCCGGGGCCAAATTCAGTAGAAATTTCCTCATCTCATGGGGGACCTCAACGCAATGGAGACCATTTCTTCCTAAGGAGGGAGGATTGATCCAGATGGATATCGGTGGCCACCCACCTTTTCCAACTGGCTCAAAACTGTTTTCTGACATTTTTGGCAATTTACTATTTTTAGCAGTTTTTCGGGTCCTGAACTTCTGGAGCCGTTTTGAGGCCCTAAACGATGTTTTTTGGAGTATGTTGCGCTAGAAAAGTTTCATAATGAAATTTTGTTCAAATGTTGTATTCCTCGGATAGATCTTTCCAATGAGGTATTATATGCCTAAAACGGAGATCATATGCAAAATTTACGACCCCGGGAAGTTGATGTACTCACTTACCCAAACGGGGCCCACATGACTTTTGGCGCTTCATCTCCTAGGGTTAGGTTTTTGGATGTCTAGGACTTTTGGCATTACTGTTTATTGTAAAATGGCCTTCAGAGCCTCATTGTAATCATCTTCTTACGAATGCACGTTGCCGTCACATCTCTTCTCAGAGATAAGCCGCCACCATTCCAGCAAGCTTGTTTCCACTGCATTTTACAGTTTCAGCTTATTTCGTTATTTAATAGAAAACCAGTTTTACTGTATCTCTGTTATTTTTGTGTTAAGCGCCTGCTAATAATCGGTATTCATTTCGTTCTGCTCATAAAATCCGGATCACTATTAGAAGAAAACACCTGAGGGTTGCATCTTCACTAAGTGAGAGGATCGAAATTCACTTTGTCAAATAAGCAACAAGCTCAAGATATTGTTGTGGAACCGAAGGAAAAATAGGATCATTAAATGAAAGAAAGATCATCTATGGAAAAGTCATAAATGGAATATATATTATATCATTTAATGAGAATGGAATTTTTCGACATAGTTAGACGTGATCACTCTCCCATCCTCTATTTAGACAGTGAAAGAACATGAGCAAAGGGTTGGTTAAAAGAGATTTGATTTTAGGGTAGTAGTGCATTGAATCATTGGGAATTTGTGGGATTATTATGTAATAGTGTCTTTCATAGCTCCTTCCTTTTATGTAGATCAAGTTGTCATGATAGTGCTATAACTAGAGATATGGGTGGATTAATTTGGCATACTTCATTGTTAGAAATTCCTCTCCACCTTGATGTTTTATTTGGATATGATACAATAGTGAGACATTTTCTATAATCTACTGTAATATTAGTAGAATTTTAATGGTTGGTGACCCTTATGTAGTTGACTATGTTGATCACAACTTCTCCAAAATAAAATGTTCCATTCTGATTTTTCTTTATCCTTTGATTGGTAATGTATGTGTAAGGGTATATCTTTGGACTACTCTTTCTTTATCTCAACTCAACATTTAATTGGTTTAATCAACAAATCATCTTCATTGAATTATCCTATTGTAATATCCATTATGCAATGTTGGCCTCAATGTATATATGACCCCATAATCAAATAAAATAAGCACTAATCATGTTGAACCCTTCCATTTAATATGATAACTATCTTAAAGAACCACCATTTTTGAATTCAATATTTGTTAAGATCTTAATAAATTGGTCATAGAGTGGCATTAGGGACTCCCCCTACAATGGAAAATGCATTGGTTGTGAATATAGTGAGATATTTTTAGTTGAGGGGCAATAACTCAAATGGTTCATAGGTAGGGCTCACACTCACCCACCCAGGTTCAAATCCCTAATGAGACATGTTCCATTGTGATAAGGATTTAAGGGTAGACACCCCATATGAGTGGTTCTCCACCTGTCAATTTTTTATAATGGCATGAATCCAATGGGCTCTACCCATGTATCTAACATTGCCTTGACTCAAGTTTGATCTATGCCTTGGCTTCATTCGAGGGTAGTGTCTCTCAAAGTGACATCCCACACATTCCCAACATCCTCCTTCTCAAAGGTGGTCTAAACATCCTTTGTTGAGATGATAAGGACTACATAGTGATCTAAAGGAACTTTGTCTGTGCATATTTCTCTATTGCATCAAAGGTTTGGAAGGTGGATTTCCTCTTCAGTGGATTCCTCTAAATCCCTATAACATTTGCTCTCTAGGATTTTTTGTGCTTGGGTAAGGGAGTTTTTGGAACTACAACCCTGATAACCACTATGTGGGGGTTTTCCCCACTAAATGTCTAAGTGGTCTCACAATATCTCTATCCTCAAATTTGTCCAGCAATTCCTCCTCAACAATCATTTCCCTTTACACTAACTTAAAGTCCATGACACTAAGATGTGGATCTTTTTTGTAATCCTTAGATCCGGGCCATACATAAATATTTTTACCTTCCAACTTCTCATTATTCAAATGTGGAGAATATCTAAGGATCCATAAACATTTCCTCGCACTCAATCATTATATAGTTTCCTTTTCTTTAAAATAATTGAATTCATTCAATTACCATTCTGAGCACTCTTTAAAGAGATACCTTTTGCATAATTTCTTATCATATTTATTGCATAATATGATGTCTATAGAGAACCCCAATTGTACTTCCAAGTTCCTCCCCCAAAGCAAGGAACTACCATTGAGTTGGTAAATATAAAGCCTATCGTACTTGTTATTAGAGTAGTATTTCAAAGCAAAGAACGAGGTCTTGTTTTACAACCATGTCTCAACCACCTCTCCATTAGTAAAACTCACAAACTCGGGTAACTCCACCTTTTGAAGATCACAGTGAAGGTCATCAATAGGAGGATTTGAAGGTCTTCCTCCTTGGTCAAAGGTGCCAAATCCAAAGTGATTTCCACTACCAAAAATACTTTCCTAATAAATCTTATTTGTCAGTGTTGTAGTGATCCTCTAAAAGGATTGCATCAAATATCACATTTCTCCCATTGTAAAATGGCATTGATCACTACTTTGATATGTAGGAGGTGGTGGAGACAGAGAATCTGGAAGAGATGGAGGAGGTGGTGGTGGTACACCCATGTTCCTTGTGTGAACTATATTATCATTGTCAAAATGATCACACCAACACATCACTTTTATGAGAATCATCATGCATATAAATAGTAAACAATTCAATAATTTAGTTAACATGTAGGTCCATAATCCCAAGTTATTTTGTAGCACCATTTCTACACTCAACACTAGTCAACAAAAACACCTATTTTTTAACAATAACATTCAATAAGATATCATTCACATATAATATAAGCACACCAATGGGTGATCAAGGTGCCATTCACCACACATAAGACTATATCATACAAGGGTAACCATTTGATTTAAGATTTCACCATTAAAATTAAAGGCATTGACTTGTAGTTAATGTTGCCTTATGTTAGAACAAAAATTGACATGAACATAAAAATTGGCATGGTCAAATTTTTGCATCTAGCTAAAATTATGCCACCTTTACAATTCTTAAATCCTTGTGTTATTTTGTGTAAGACCCTCATTCCCACAACCTCTAACTCATTTGTCAATTTTGTTAAGCCATAAAATCTTGCATCAAACCTTATCTAAATATCGAAGGTCTCCCAATATGCCTTTGACCCCAATTTTTGCGACTTACAAAAGTGTTTGAAAATAGCAAGCTTGTTATTGCTACATTAAAACAAGTGATGCATGGAAGCGTAGTCCCTGTCGAGTTGGAATGGGAATAAATGCACTGTTATGGAGGGATCGAGTACAGACACGTGGGAAGCATCTTGAAGTACATGTGGTATCCATGCAGAGGATGACTTTGTTGCAGCGTGTCACTGGCTAGCGAAAATACATTTGGCTTGTAGATGACCCCCTAAGGTTAATATGCGAACGAGGCAGTTTTTTCTTGGGGTGTGTATAGCTCAAACATGGGACTTAGAAAATTTCTATCTAAATGATTTTCAAGAAAGGTTCCTGGAAAAAGGGACCAGGAAGCATAGACATTAAACATTCAAATATAATAAACACAATTTCTTGACATCCAACATAGTTGAAGGCAAAAAAAATAGCATTTTCGAATTTTTTTTCTTCGAAATCTATCAAATATTAATAATGTCTTGCAACAAATGTTCCTGGAAAAAAAGGACCAGGAAACACACACAGTAGTATTCAAAAATAATAAACATGATTTCCTGACATCCAAAATAGTTGAAGGGAAAAAAAAATAGCATTTCCGAATTAGTTTTCTTTGAAATTTATCAAAAATTAATAATGTATGTTACATATTTCAGGAATTTGTTCCATATTTCTGGAAATTTAAATGTGTTTGTCATATAGACTGGGATTGGGGCTCCCGTGGACCATAAAATAAATAATTACAAGAATTAGGACTGTAGAAATAAGAAGTCTGCGATGGTAGAGAGGAAGACCTGAAAAGAAGAAATTGGAAGTTATTAGTCTTTGGTTAGAGAATTATATTTAAAGAGGTATAATAATTGGATTGATAAAGAAAACAAGATGACATCAGTATAGACTTACTATGAAGCCGATGTGTTTTTGTTGGTGTCATTGACAGTAGTTGGAATCGTGCCAACTGGTTGTTTCCCTTCGTCGATGAGCTTGTCCATTATATGTTTGAACCATTTTTCAATGTAACTTCTCATGGGGGCAATGTTGATTTCATCTTGTATTTCTATGTCGAGAAGTTTGTTTTCTAATTTCCATAGATCCATAAAAATACTATGCAAATCCTATTCAATTTCTTCATTGTGTGCCGAATAGTCCAGTAGCCAGTTCTTGGTCTCATCTACATGATATTCAACTATGCCGTAAAACTTTTCAAATGACGAGTTACAACCCCTTTAAAATATCAAGTTGTTCATCGAAGGCTTCTTTGGTCACTGACAAGGATTTGAGGATTAAGTTTGGGTCTTGAACCTCGTTGATACTCTCGGCTAAGTCTATTTGGGTCAGGTTACTGAATAATTCTTCTTTTTCTGATATGGCTTGTTCACATGATTCGACAATGAGCTGCAAGTTCTTAATTTTATTTTGCCAACATCCTTTTGTTTTTTTGGTGCGCTTTGGGGAGGGGAGACCCTCTTGTCTTATTTTCAGATCCAAGTTGTTGATGGAATGGTTGGAAAAAGGGGTCAGTATATGTTCATAGAAACGTTAATCCTATTTTAAATTCGTCTACAAATGTTCGTGCAAATCATTTTCCCTCTTTCGAAAGGAAGCTATATTTTGTGATGTTTCCCAGGCTTCAGTAACTAGCTGCATTATTTTCTTGATGTTATTCTCTACAATGATTCTACACGATGCAAGGAAGCTGGAGGATCCTTTTAACTTGGATGCAGGGGTAGCATGCATGGTTTTTTCTAAAGGACTGGCAAACTCGGGGGTAGCAATGAAAGCCTCCTCCAATTCCTTGACGTAATCGTTCAGTCTGGCATTCTCCGCTTCAATTCCTCCAATGGAATCATCAAGAGCATCACCGATTACGCAGTGAAATAGGGAGATTTGGGATGACCACATTTTCCTAAAATTAATATCTGTATGAGATTTTCCTTTCTTATTTGTTACATCTCTCTTTTCAATGACCATATTTTTAGACTGACTATCAAAAACAACACTCTGGAATATGAAGGATTCATCTTCATAAAAAATGTTGGTCTCAGCTATTTCCATTGTAGAACTATGGTGCATGGCATCTGTGGATGGGACAACTATAAGAATGTGCTCAATTTAAACTTCAAGTTGCATCTTCTCACTTTCAATTTCGGGTTCGTCCCCCTGCCCTACAATGTTTTTTCTTTTCTTCATCAGGGGAACTTTGTGAGAACTATAATTTTTTGTGCAAGGAGGGTTCTTATCTCCTCCCCTGTTTGAATATTTATGGGTTTCTTTCTTACTGGGGTGGTTCGTTGAAGCGATGCTCTCTGATGTCATGCTCTTGAGAGTGTTGACAGGGGACTAGACACTCTTCTCACCGGATACTTTTCCCTATTTTCTGTACAACTCAGTCGCACTTTGCAATGTCTCTACGTCGCAATCGTCAGAAGCATGAGTGTTGTCATCACCATCTTTGTCTTCGGCCAGGCGTCTGTTGATAAAAGAGCTGCTAAATCCAACTGATAGTAAATTCTCCTGAAAATTCCCATTAGGGTCTAACCCTTTTAGCCTTTCAGCATATGCCAGGTTCAAGTTCTTGAAATGGCCTGGGAATTCGTTAATGTTGTTGACATTTCTGCACACGAAGTCCCCAACTTTCCAGGGTAGAGGAATGAACTCTTTTTTTTTCTTGTCATGGAAAAAATGCAACTAGTGTTTGTATTGCCTTGCTATTTCTATAACAAACATCTTGTATGTGATGTGGCATGGAAGGAAAGCAGGATTTTCCTTGGAGCCAAAGAGCATTAGCACACTGTGATTTTCCTTTTGTTCAAGTGTGCCCTTCTTGTTCAAAAACTTGGTTGCCTGACCAGACATCCGAGGAGCATCCTTTCCTAACAAAAAATCTTTGAAAACTGAGACAAAGCCATTAAAAATCTCATAAAAAGAATGGGAGGCCTTGTGCATTCAGAGGGCCTGGTACCAAAATTTTACTGGATCGAATTCACAGTTTATTTTCTTGGAAAGTGATAGTTTTGGAAACGGGCAGCAATTCACTATTGCGAAAATCAAGTAGGAAGGCATATAAAATTTATTCAATTCTTTGAATTGTGACAGTTGGGAACATATTTCAATGGAAATTATATTCCCCCAATCAAAAATGAATGTTTCCTTGACTGCGAAATACAAAATATAAATAACCATACAGGAAACGCTTGTCGAGGATTTATGTCCCGTTATTCTTGTAAACAACCAAGCAATTTCCCAGAATGAATTTCTAAAGGAACTTACCTACAAATTTGTGATATCTTCAGGAATTGTTGTCAGGTCTTCGAGGAACTCGTCTAAGATTTCCAACCCACTATCATGTTTTTCTAGGAAGTGCTTGCAGTCTTGTCCTCTGAAGGCCAATGTTGGCTCTGACAATCTTAACATCTTGCGGAAGACCTGAGGTGACAAAGAAACATGAGAATGGTCACACAGTGGAATAATTATCTGGCTTGAAATATATTTTTTGGCGCACCAAGAGACCAGATCATTATAGTCAAAAAGCTCAAGGACACAACCTGCATGAGCGATTCTAGAGGTCCAAGTCACTTCGTTCTGGGCAGAACGGTATGAATAGTAAGAGTATGCCTTGGACCACTGGAAGTTCTGGTCCTCATGTCCGAAGATATTGACTCTATCTCCACAAAATTGTTGTCGACCTGTTGCCATAAGTTTACAAGAACATTTGTTTGCTCCAAAAAATGTTTGAAATGAAGAGTTGGAAGGGACAATATAACGTTGCACAAATCTTGGTCCAATGTGTGCGAATGGGAGATTTCCTCGAGACTTTCCCTCATTAATGACAATTTCGACGGTTGTTGCATGATGCGTCGTTAGCATTAAAGACTATTAATTTCATACATAGAAGTGCGAACATGGCATATACAACAATGACCAATTAAGCATTGGAGATTTCCTGAACGAGCTAATGCGATGACCCATGTTTGAGATGAACAATCAGAAGGGAAAATATAACTCTGTGCAAATATTGGTTTAATGCGTATTAATGGGAGATCTCCTCAAGCGTTTTGCTCATTAATGACAATGTTGACGGTTCCTGCATGGTGAGTTGTTAGCATGAAAGGTTACTAATTGCATATTAATAAAGAAGTATGAAGGTCGTGAGGACGGGAAAGAGCAATTAAGGAGTGTCTAATTATCGAAAGCGATCAGGTGGGATTCAAAATAGGGTTACAAGGGACAATGGTTGGAGGTGAGGGAGAGAGGGTCAAATTGTATGTCTCGGAGAGGACATGATAGGACAGTCCAGAGGTCTATTTGTATATCGCAGAAGTCCGAGTAATGTTTGTGAGACATGGAACAATGGAGGTGCAAACGTGAGCCGCCTATCCAGGAACCCACAATCGAAAAAGTGGCTCAAGTATGGAATAGAGAAACGAGTGGGCGGATTTGTTTTCGCCAATATATTGAAACTTGTAATATATATCCCATTGAACCTTGGTTGGGTACAGTAAACAGTGACTAAGAATTGGAGATTTAGTTAACCCGCCAACTCGAGGAACTGTGAAAGAGATTCCATGAAATGTGCAAGTATGGAAAGCCATCGGAAGGGCTTCAGAATTAGGGTGAAAATGGTTCCCTAGGAGACGTGGCTTCCAGAGGGTCAAATTGTATATCATGGAACTCTGTGAATGAAAAATGTGTACCACGAAAGAGGGGATGATATGGGATTTCAATGGTCAATTTGTATGTCAGACCCTTTCACTCATTAATGACATGTTTAAGGTTCATGCATGAAGAAGTGCTAGCATTAAATCTTGTAAGTTGCATTTCCAGAGAGTAGGAAGGTGGCGGGGACAGGGAACAACAAGCAAGGAATGGCTAATTATCAAAAGCGGTTGGTGACACTTCTTAATAGGGCTACAAGATAAAACCAACAGAAGTGGGGGACCCAAGGTAAAATTGTATCTCTCAAGAGTGTTGACCATGGAACATGTAACATGGAAGAGGGCATGATGATGCATTTCTGCGGACAAATTGTATATCGTGGAACTGCGGGTATTGTTTGCTAGTCATGGAACATTGGAAACACAATCTTGAGCCCGCCAGTCCGGCAACCCGCAATCGAAAAAATGTGTAAGTATGAAACAGGGAAAGGACAGGGAAGACTTGATACATAACACATGTACAATGCCATGGAGATACAGCCAACCTGGGGCTAAGTATTGAAAAGAATGGCGGACGACTGGGCTCGTGACGGGGCATTCCAGCAGACAAATTGTATATCGTGGAACTTTGGGCACTGTTTGCAAGTCGCAGGAGATTCGAAACACAATTTTGAGGCCGTCAATCCGGGAACCCGCAATCGAAAAAGTGTCCATGTATTGAATAGGGAAATGCTGGCCTAGACTTGTTTTCGCTAATATATTGAAATTTGTAATATCTTTTCCATTACCTGGAAATATATTCTTTGCATGTTTCTGGACAAGTTCTATAGGGATGGTTAGACCTCAAGACTTTTTTCATATTAATGATGATATTTACAGTTGTTGCATGATGGCGTTTTAGTATTAAACCTTTGGTGTTTCATATTTGGAAAGAAGTATGAGGATGGCCAGAACGAGAAACAGTGTCTAGGAATTGGAGATTTCATGAACCCGCCAACACGAGGATCTGAAATATGGTGACAAGGTCTCCCTAGAAGACGTGAGGCCCCAACGGTCAAATTGTATCACTCAGAACATTTGAATGCATAATCTGTAACACAGAAGAGGGGACGATGTCAGAGTCTGTTATTCAATTTGTATATGGTGGACGTCCGTGTGACAATTTTTCCGTACTAGTGTGTCCAGTTATCACTAGTAAGACCATAGTTAATGTATATTAGGAAGGACGTGAATTCAGTGGGGATGGAAGGCAGGGACAGATACTTTGAAACATTTGAGACGCTTGGTAGAGTGAATATTGCGAGTTCGAGAAGTCCTAGGTGGAATCGTAGATCACATAGGTTTTGAGTGCAATATGTATATCATAGAACAAGAAGCAACAAATTTCGAAAACGCCAACCCGATAATCGCGGCCATAAAATTGGGTAAGTATGGAAAGGAACAACGGTCAGTCGGATTCGTCATGTGAGGATATATATGGATATGAAGATATGTCATCCCGCCAATGCTGGCACCTGTGATAATAGAAAGGTGACTAAGTATATAACTAGAAAGCGATAATAGACAGGAAGAAGAAAAGGGAAAAAGGGCTAAGTATCTCATAGTAGAGCATCTACAGTTCATTTATTAATGCCAATCTTTTTTAACCCCTGGTGAGTTATTACTAGTAAAAGCATAAATTGCAAATCATAGAAGTTCTTTGGGTGCAATATGTATATGACGGAATAGGGGACATAAGTGTTGGATACCGCAAACCCGGGACCCGGTGGTCAGATAATTGGCTAAGTATTGAAAGGGACCGCAACCGATCGGGCTCATGGTGTGAAGATATAGATAAAGATAAGCATATGCCAATCTGTGAATCTAGGACGGTTCACAAATTTGGTTGAAATCCATGAGCAATAGAAAGAAAAAAAAGAAACGGACCATTGGGCTCGTGACGGGGCATTCCGGTGAACAAATTGTATATCGTGTAACTTCAAGCACTGTTTTCAAGTTGCAGAAGATTCGAAACACAATTTTGAGGTCGTCAATTCGGGAACCCACAATCGAAAAAGTGTCCAAGTATGGAATAGGGAAACGCTGACCCAGACTTGTTTTCCCTAATATATTGAAATTTGTAATAGCTCTACCATTACCTGGGAAGATCTTATTTGCATGTTTCTGGATAAGTTCTGTAGGGATGGTTATTCCTTGAGACTTTTGCTTATTAATGACGATCTTTACGGTTGTTGCATGATTGTGTTTTAGTATTAATCATTTAGTGTTGCATATTTGTAAAGAAGTACGACGATGGGAGGAACACGAAACAGTGACCAAGGATTGGAGATTTTGTGAACCTGCTAATGCGAGGATCAAAAATAGGGTTACAAGGTCTCCCTAGAGGACGTTAGACCACGATGGTCAAATTGTATCGCTTGCAACATCTAAATGCATAATGTGTAACATGGAAGACAGGACGATGCAGGAGTCCAACAGTCAATTTGTATATGGCGGAGGTCCATGTGCCAATTGCTTCATACCAGTGTGTTCATTTGTCACTAGTAAGACCATAGTTATTGTATACTAGGAAGGACACGAAGTTAGTGGGGATGGAAGGAAACGACAGATAATTTGAGACATCTTGTGAGTTCGAGGAGTCTGTGGTGGAATTGTAGATCACAAAACTTTTGAGTACAACATGTATATCGTGGAACAAGAAGCAACAGAGTTTGAAAGCGCCAACCTGGAAACTGCGGCCATAAAATTGTCTAAGTATGGAAAGGAATAGTGGTCGGTCGGATTCATCATGTGAGGATATAGATGGAGATGAAGATATGTCAGCCCACCAACCCTGTGTTGATATTATGGTAGTTGCGGGAGGTATTTACCTCCACGTGTAAACTTGAAGAGGATAGAATACTCCGGGAAGCAAGAAGAAACCCTAAGGAGTTGGTTAATAACCCTGGAAGACTTGTCGGCTCAAGAAGATAATTTATATTAGGTTATTAGCCTCCAAGAGAAGAAGTCGGCCATAAATAATAATATATACTGAACAGACAGATACCCAGAATGAGAAGTCGGCCTAGGCAGTTAGCTAGAATTAGTATAAATATAGGAGGCTAGTTCTCATTCTGGTAGGTAGTCTCATAATTGCAGTGCCCAGTCTTGTGTGCATTGCAGTACCCAGTCTTGTGCGCAGGTTTGGAGGAAAACTGTCGTTGCAGCTGCTGCAGCTAGCAGTTACGCTTGGACTATCTCTTGGCTAGGGTTTGGAACATCTTATCAGCTCTTGCTAGTGTGTTATCCTTGGGGAAAGGTGCGCTACCCTTTGTTTGGCTATCTAGCCTAGGGTTTTCTTCTGGAGTAATACTCTATCAAGGTTAAGGTGCTCGGAAGGTGGCTTCGGCCTATGGTTGGGTGACAAGGGAATTGTCAATGGTAAAATGAGAAAAAAATCTTTTATATTCTAACAGGTTATGGGCCCACTCCTCCTTCATTCAGTCTAAACGTTGGAAGGAAACATAGCTGCTAGGATATTGATCTCGCTGAGAAACTGTTGCTAGGGTTACTAGCAGAAGCAACTTCCAAGACACTACCGCTAGGGTTACTAGCAGGAGCAGTTGTAGAAACCCTAATCCTCTTGTTGAGGCACCTTAAGTGAATGGATTGACCTAATCTCCGGATAGATTAGTGTGCTCTAGCCTAGCACATCTCCTGGTACTCTCAGCAAGCCAAGATGTGAAGTTTGAGTTTTTGGTCAAATCTAGGGTTTGACTAAGTCAAAGCAGCTATGACTTATTCTATGAAGTCAGAGAATAATTTATATGGATCTTCTAACTTCAGAGCGTGGAATACAAGCATTGACCTCATCCTTGCCAAGAATAAAGTGTTGGATATCGTGAAACCAGAGTTTGAAGAAGGAAAAGACAAGGAATCGTAGAATGTTGCAGCTATGGAGACGTTCAAAGATGTTGACTTCAATGCCATGAGTATCATAGTGGAATCTATAAAATACCACTTGATACCCTACATCTCTCATCTTGACTCATTGAAGAAGATGTATGATGCCCTAACAAACCTCTTCTCAGTCATAAACATTGGACAAGTAATGAGTCTGAAGAATGAGCTCCGTGACATGAAGATGAATGATGATGAAAGCATAACATCATACTTTGTGAAAATTTCTCAGTTAAGAGATCAACTAGAAGCTATTGAAGAGATCATCTCAGAAAAGGAGTTGGTAAACATAGTACTCAATGGTCTTCCCAAGATGTGGGATGCATTTTCCGCAAGCATGAACACAAGAAAGTAGTATCCGACATTTGAAGAACTTTGGACTTGTTGTGCTCAAGAAGAATCAAGGATCAGTGCAAAAGAGAAACTCCAAAAGAAGTACGATGATCAAGCCTTCACATAAATATTCAAGAACTTCAGGAACAAAAGGAAGTTTGGTTCAAGGAGGAAGCCAATTCAAGAGAAAGACATTTCAGAAGTACAATTCTTCAACTGTCGAAAGTATGGTCACTACAAGAATTATTGTGCATCAATTGTTGAAGAAAAGGAACCTACAAAGAAGACTAAGCATGATGGAAGAGACTTCTTCTTCTAAAGGTAACAAAACTCTTCTTATTTCTTATACATATATTGTTTGCATTGTCTCTGTACATATCTTGTATATCTATCTCTTGAAAGATAATGTGTTCCAAGAAGAACTATACCTATAAAAGAACAACAAGATAAGAATGGATATCATTAGATAATACACATGAAAAGATGAAATACAAATCATGTGGAAGCTATTGCAAGATAAGTCGAATCAATCATGAAGAGACTTAGAAGAAGCAAAGACAGAAAGAAGTTAGCAATCGAGAGGAAATTGGAAAAAGACTTATAACGTTTTTGTAGAAGACAACAAGACAGAAGCATGGACTCTGTTAGACAAGAGAGCCAATTATATATTGCAGAAGACAATAAGGATGCAGATGGAAGCATGGACTTTGTTAGACGGAGGGATCTGATTATATGCACTCATACATGAAGCAAGGATTAGGAGGAGCTAATCCTGTGATCCATAAAAGATGATGAAGTATATATCCATGATAGCAGCCATGAAAGACAGTACGTATCCAGTTCAACCTTAGAAGAAGTCTTCTTCGAAGAGAAGCTTTAAAGTATCCCTGGTTGTCCATCCACATCCATGATCCTGTGATGAAAGAAAGAAATGGAATCTTTAGGGCATGGAATCTATTCCATGGACCCAAGAGCTAAACACTAGGAAGAACATGAAGATTCAAAGAAAGAAAGAGAAGCCAGAAAAACCAGTCATTGTATCAAGAATCACAAGATTGTCAGCCTGATATAAACTCAATAAAAGCAATCAAGCAGAGGAACTAAAATTCGTGATGAAGAACAATGTTTGGAAGACTTATGAATGAAAGCATTGTGAGATTTAGAACTAGAGGTTCTCCCAGATGGAAGGAGAAGACTATGATGATTATTTGTTCCATTAAACCAGACTTATCTCTACATGAGTCATTATATCATCCGCAACATCCATAAGTTGGAGTTCTACATCATATGAGTGCAAAGAATATTCTCCAAAGAAATTGAATAAAGAGCATATGAAGAAGCAATCTCAAGACTTTGAGGCATACCAGAAAGAGACCCTTGTATGCAGATAGAAGAATATAACTTGGTGGAGAACCTCTAGTGCACAGCAGAAGCATGGTGAAGATTTCCTATAACATCAATATGATTACTCAATAGATCAGATCTCATGATGACAAAATAAGTGTCACATGGATATGTTCCAGTTTTCCAACAATGATATACTCTATTGTTCAGAGCTACATGAAGCCTTCATAGAAAATCAGTGTTCCAGACTAAAGTACATTTGAAATCAAACATTACATTATCCTTGATGAAGTCCAGAAAGGAGAAAGTGGTTCTCCAATACATGTCTCCACAGATGAGTAGATAAGTAGACATTTTGGTAAAAGATGAAAGAGTTTGTGTACTCAAATTGGAGCTCGTGGAGACGACTTCCTTATTGAAAAAGGAAGAGATGAATCCCAGGTTGGGAGGGAGCACTAAAAATATTATTGAAGACATTCATTGAAAAATAGTCCAGTTTGGACAGATTCTTTCATGTTCGGAAAGTGGATTGAGATTTCTGACAGATAGCGATTTCCCATTGTGGTTAACATGGGAAATGGTCCATATTGTTGATGTATCATAGACAACGAATTCCCATTGTGGTTAACATGGGGAGTGGTCTAGGGAAGTCTCTTTTCTTGAGGGTTACTCAAGAAGATTGGCTCGCCTCGTTGAACAACGATTTCTCATTATGGTTAACATGAGGAATGGTTTGTTTTGGAGGTTGATACAGGATAGTATTTTCCTCTTGTGGTTAACAAAGGAAATGTTCCAGACAGTCATTCCTTAGGGTTTATACATTCTCTCCAGGGTGCACTTTGATTAGTGTAGGAGGAATGGACCAAGGTGGGGAATGGTCTAGGCTCAACAATCAGGGATAGACATTCCTTAGGGTTTATACATTCTCTCCAGGGTGCACTTCTATTAGTGTAGGAAGAATGGACCAAGGTGGGGAATGGTCCAGGTTAAGAAAATAGGAAAATTATTCTTCCTTGCTTGAGAAGAATAGTCCAGATATCTCATTTTTCTACTCTGAGGGTAGATATTCTTTCAGATCTCACAGATGTGAGTGAAATATTGGCCCAGATGATTCAGTTTATATCATAACATTGTTTCTGTGCAGGTTGATATCAGATAATTGTTATGAAGACTATATGACAGTAGATGTATACTATTGTGGTGGATGTGTTCCACTATTCGTGACTATACATTGTTGATCAAGTACTTGTGTGTTACTTGGTGTGGTAGTGTACCACTGGATTGTAGTTATGTACTACTATGGATAGACACAGTTGTGTTCTATTTTGTTCTGATTTCCTTGAAGACTATCAACAATTATTGGAAATAATTATCAACCAAATGAATGATGAACAAAGATTTTCCAGACATAAAATGGTTCAGAACATTTACTCTTCTATATTAGAAGAATGTTTCTTGTATCGCTCCGTGGAGTAAGCATCATGTCTAATTACTCAGATAGAGTATGGTTTCAAGAGATGATGCAACTGATGATGATGATGGTGCTCATGATCTAGTCATGATCTAGTCTATACAACTATGTTGATGCTACCGAGTGAATGGTATGTTTTTGTGCTCAAGACCATTACCTATAATACCTTCCTAGCTAGGAGGGAGTGTTGATATTATGGTAGCTACGGGAGGTATTTACCTCCATGTGTAAACTTGACGAGGATAGAATACTCTGAGAAGCAAGAAGAAACCCTAATGAGTTGACTAATAACCCTAGAATACTTGTCAGCTCAAGAAGATAATTTATATTAGGTTATTAGCCTCCAAGAGAAGAAGTCGGCCAGAAATAATAATATATACTGAACAGTCAAATACCCAGAATGAGAAGTCGGCCTAGGTAGTTAGCTAGAATTAGTATAAATACAGGAGGCCAGTTCTCATACTGGCAGGAAATCTCAGAATTGTAGTGCCCAGTCTTGTGCACATTGCAGTACCCAGTCTTGTGCACAGGTTTGGAGGACAACTATCATTGTAGCTATTGCAGCTAGAAGTTACGCTTGGACTATCTCTTGGCTAGGGTTTGGAACATCTGATCATCTCTTGTTGGTGCACTATCCTTGGGGAAAGGTGCGCTACCCTTTGTTTGGATATCTATCCTAGGGTTTGCTTCCGGAGTGATTCTCTATCAAGGTTAAGGTGCTCGGAGGGTGGCTTCGGCCTATGGTTGGGTGACAAGGGTATTGTCAATGGTAAAATGAACACACAATATTTTATATTCTAACACCCTGGAGGCTGTGATCTTAGAAAGGCGACTAAGTATATAACCAGAAAAAGATAATAGACAAGAAGAAAAGGGGAAAAGGGCTAAGTATCTCACAGAAGAAAATCTCTTGTTTGTTTATTAATGCCAATCTTTTCGAATGTCTGCTGAGTTCTCACTAGTAAAAGCATAAATTGCAGATCATGGAAGTTCTTTGGCTGCAAGATGTATATGATAAAATAGGGGACATAAGTGTTGGATACCACAAACCCGGGACCTGGTGGTCAGATAATTGGCTAAGTACCGGCCAAGAGATTTTTTATATTTATTCCAATATTATTCATATTAATATATATTAGTAGATTATGTTTTGTTCAAATGTAAATCATCTTCCAATTTGCAGGATGTTATTCGGTTTGCAAATTTCGTTGAAACCAATAAGCAATAGAAAGAAAAAAGAAAATAATATATAT
>ML799112.1:276550-291019 GCA_009831015.1 Picea engelmannii | reverse complement strand
GATATTATCAAATAGAAGAAGATGTAATATATGGAAACTATTGAACAGGAACATGACGTCAACACTTGAGTTGCCTTGTAATAGTCATTAATTCATTCTATTTACGGGACCCCGAAGAATGAAATCATAATGGGTCCTTCATTTTCTTTCTTTAAGTATAGGGTGGGTGCCACATAAGTATGGCCCATGACAAATTATTCTTCCATGTAAAATGTAAGGAACAAACAGAGTAGCATTTATTTAAATCGAAGTTTTGGGCAACAGAAACAAAATCTTGTCATCCATGTTTAATGACAAACACACAAAAAAGGTACAAAATAAAATAAAAATCAATACCAGAGATTGGAAAACACCATAAAAAAAACCTACAAATATTCTATATTCGAATAAGCTGGGTTACAAAATACAACTGAGATTATTTGTTAAAATGACTGTGATTTGGTCTGCCGCTGACTCCAAAAAAAAAAAATGTACAATAATGGAGCTTCTGGATAGTCTTTTATAGATTTAAACTTGACGATGAAATGCTTGATTCATAAAAAACAATGATTTGAATATCAATTTCGGGTCATGGACTTCATTGGTGCTACCAACTAGATCTATCCCATCTTTTTGAATAGCATGTCTCTTATAAATATGGCATGCCTGCATTGGTTGCTTTATTGAACATTCCATACTTTGTTAAGTGTTAATTTCCCTCTGTCGTCGAAATCTTGGGGTTTAAGGTGCTTTGTAATGTTTCTAATCATTGACATCGGAGACAAATTAGAAATGCAATTTAGACCCAATTCAAAGATGAGGGAGTGGTTTTATATGATGTCATCTTTGGGGGAAACAAATATTGTTAGGCAACAAAAGCCGAGACAATAATGAAATTCAAGTATGTTTTTTACTGCTATTATCTTTGCATTCAATCATCTGTTTGGTTGAAAAGCCTGCCTGAAGATTTCTATGCTGAACTTTTCTGTTTTATTACTGTAAATTGGAAGGGATGTCCAAGGCAGCTGCAAAATGTTCCTTTGTTGAAGTACATAGCTTCTTCCAGCATCATAGATCTGGAAAGTGTATCAAATGTTGCATATCACATCAGAATATATCGTTTGTCATAGGGGTGGCAGATATGGCAGCCCACAAAATGGTTTGGAATGTTCAGAAGTGACGCCAAATATTACTCCATGCCCGAATATTACTCCATGGACGTGAGAAATTGTATGTGCGTTTGAATCAACATTCTAAAATTACAGAACATTTTATGCCAAAGTTGTAACAGAATTGACAGACAGACATTTTCTATGTCAAAGAGTGTTGAGCGACCTCTGGATGTAGTAACAAACTCGACATACAATCCACTTTCGATCACTACTGATACTAATGTCAAGTGTAAGAATTCATGATCCTAGGTTCCAGGTAGTTTGACCTTCAAGAATCCACATTGGCGGTGAATCCAGGCTCCAGATAACTTCGTCTTTGGACATGGGCATTGTCGGTGGCAATGGGAACAGTGCTATTGATTGTAGTGCGACAATGCGGTGAACAAGCAGGGATGTCATTGTCAACGCACTTAAATTGCAGGATTGTCAGCCTGCAAAGAACATCAACTTTAGTGTTTCTTTCCCACGACAACTACAATGTTTCCTAAAGTCCATAAATCTTTCGACGTTGGGTGTCCTATGCGATAATGACCTTGACATTATAGAAGAAATCCATTTTCCTTATCCAAAGCAAGGGAAACAGCAGGAAGATTGAAATTAGTTGTAAACAGCTCTGGAATACACCAATAAATTAAGGTCTCATCCAAATAAAGAAATAAAATCATTACATGAATGTGGTAGTAAAAGGTGATTTTCAAAAACCAAATCATTACCTGAACATGCGAATCTTCTTGCAGAAGGTGGTAGTATAAAGTAATCCTCATAAATGTTGCAAAATCCATAATCCAGAACTCCTTCCCATTAAATTTTTCCATTTACATGTCAATGCAGGAATTATAAAGTTTTGACAGCGTCGTTCCCTATTTATATACCCACCTTCAAGTAGGAGGGGAATATTCATGCAAAGAGGGGCAAGCACATCAACTCAGATGCAATCATATCCACAGGAATAGTAAAAACAATGTGCAGTAGCGATAGAAATTTGATTGTATGTGGAGTCTATAACTACATCCAGAGGACATCGAACAAACTTTAACAAAGAATATGGATTTATGTGAAGTTTGTTACCACACCCAGAAGTAGCTCAACAAACTTTGAAATAGAAACTTCTATAATTCTAGGATGTCATTTTAACCACCCATACAGTTTCCCATACTCGCAACGATCCAAATGTATAAATTCCTTCAGAGTATATTCGCGAATGAAGTAACAGTTCGCGTCATTTTGGAATATTACAGACCATTTTGCAAGCAACAGTAAGTGTGACTCCTCTGACGGAAGACAAATTCTTGTGTGTTGTGCAGAATTTGATACACTTGCCAAATCTGTGTTGTTGGAAGAAACTATATACTTCAACAAAGGATCATTTTGCAAGTGACCTAAAAATCCCATCCAAATCCCAGCAAGGAAACAAAGAATATTAACAAACAAATCTCCAGGTAGGCTTTTCAACCAACCAAAGCATCAAACACGGGGAGAACACTAATCAGAAGATACTTGTTTTTTTTTCCTGTCTAAGTTTCTGTTGGCTAACAGAGTTTTTTTTTCGCTCAAAATTGATGTCACATAAAACCATTCTCTCATGTTTCAATTGGGATTCAATGGTATCTCTAAGTTGTCCTACATGTCCATGACTAGGAACATTACAACGAAGGCACCTTCAAGCCCAACACTTTGATGATAGAAAGAAATGGGAATAAGTATTTAAAATCAACGTTGGAGGATGACAGTATAATCTTTCGTAGATTTTGATTTAATTCGTCTTAATGGCAGATTC
Organism: Picea engelmannii; assembly: GCA_009831015.1. Classification (NCBI taxonomy): domain Eukaryota; kingdom Viridiplantae; phylum Streptophyta; class Pinopsida; order Pinales; family Pinaceae; genus Picea; species Picea engelmannii. Next base: position 288,091 of record ML799112.1, on the reverse strand, counting down.
CCTTGAACTTTTCGCTTATTAATGCCAATCTTTTCGAATATGTGTGTTGAATAGTCACTAATAGCACGTATTAACATTCTCATATCCAAGCAGATTCTCAGATATGACAACCTGTAACATATGCACAATATTAAAGGGGGACATGACATCAACACCTATGTGGATGACACGTTCATGGATGGCAGTGTGGTAGTACAAGATTGCACTGTTACTATGATGATTCCTTTTAAAAACTAAAATATCCAACATTTTTTGCAAATTCAAAATGCACGCAAAATAAATTATAAGATCCCATATGATTTACTTGTTTATGCATTTTAATGGGAGATGTCCTCGAGCTTTCTACTTATTAAAGCCCATATTTTCGAACCTTTCTGGTTGGTTGTCACTTTTAAAAGCATAATTAATGTGCATTGGGAAGGGTGGAAGGTGGCGAGGATGGAGGGGATAGGAAAAATTCCTTTAAACTTTTTTGAAACCGGGAACGTGTGAACCCATGAAACTTTGAAGACTCGACTAATTATCGAAAGGAAGGTCGGATAGACAGAGTCATTGTAGGTAGAGGCAGGGTTGTAAATTCGAGGAGTCCGGGGTCGAATTGTAGAGCACGAAAGTTTTGGGTGCAAGATGTATACCCCGAACACGGGTTACTAGAGTTCGCTAGAACCTATCCGTGAACCACGTTCATAAAATTGGCTAAGTATGCAAACGAAAGGCGATTGGTCATTCTCGTGATGTGAATATATAGATGGAGATGACAATTTTCCAGTTCTCCATACCGAGAACCTGCAAGCACAGAAATGTGACAAAGTATAGAACCAAAAACACATAATAGAGGGTAAGAAAAAAAGGGAAAAACAAACAAGTTTAGAAGAAATTGGATAAATATGCAAACAAACGTTGGTTGACCAGACTCGTGATGAGAAGATATAGATGAAGATGATGATTTGTCAACTGGCCACCCTGGGAACCCGTGACCACAGAAACATGGAAAACGATAGAACCAGAAATGCATAATAGATGGGAAGAACAAAAGGAAAAAACAGGAAAGTCTACAAGAGGAAAAAGAAAGGGAGAGAAGAACTTTATCGCTCACACAACAACACCTACTCTCATAACTATGAACCCATAGTAATACATTAACCATGGGAAAAACATCGTCAACTATGAAATATAGTTGGAGCCCAACAAACATTGGTTCAGGCCATAAGAGATGTAATTTACATCCATCTTAATAGTATTTTCTGGGGAGCCAACTGTGAAACCATGTAACAACAGATCCAATTGCAAATGCAACACCCCAACATTGCAAAGTTTAAGAAAAAAAGAGAAACCAACAAATAACAACCCGGTTAAGAAGTACCTAAAGGCCCAACTGCATCTGCAAGACCTGAACACTGCAAATTTGAATCAAACAACAACAAGCAGCATCCAGCGAACCAAGAAGTAAGCACCAACCAACCAACCATGAAATTCACTGCACACAAGATTGTATCAAAAAACGCGGAGGAAAATGTATTGTAACCCATATGTTAACTAAAAATTCCAGGCTGTGAGACCTGTTAAGTAAAATTCAAATCTGGCAGGACCGTCCAAAGGCCTGCCACTATGCAAGCAATTAAGAAAGGTGTGGTTTTCCCTGTTGGTATTTTTCAATACTGGGAGCCATAAAAATCCTCTTGCAGTCCATCTCTGTATGTGATTACTATGACCAGAGAAGCAGGATTGTAATGTTGTCTTCGTCTCGTACCTAATCGCCAATGTTTGACCCAAAACCTACCTCCATTAGAGCCACAACAATGCACAGGAAAAGAGAGTCGTATTTCATCCTCACATACAAAGATGTTCTACAAGAGGATTTCAACCTAGGCATCCCCAACAGTCAAATTTCCCACCTACAAAATACATATAGCAAGCTAAGCTAATCACGGCACCCAAACCTGCTTGTCAATAGAGAACAACAGAAGGCCAATGTTGGACACAAAACCTACCTCCATCACAGCCACAGTGACGCATCACAAAAGGAAATCGTATTTTCTCCTCACATACAAATATGTTCTTCAAGATGATTTTGACTCAGGCATCCCCAACAGTCAAATTTCCCACCTGCAAACTGCAAATAGCAAGCGAAGCTAAACACAACACCCAAACCTGCCCATCAATGGGGAATGAAAGAATCGCAGTTGCAGAACCCCAAGCATGCAAACTGCAACAAGAACAACAACAACAGGAAAATAAGAAATCAGTGAACATGCAAGAAGCAAGCATGAACCAGTGAACAAGCAATTCCACTGAAGAACAATATTTCCGACATTGTCTGCAGAGAACATTTCATATAAAAAAAAAATGCAAGAAAATGTATTGTAATAGGCCTGTTAAGTAAAAATTTAAGTCTGTCAACCCTTTTAGGTAAACATTTAAGTCTGTCAGAACTTCTCTGTAAACATTTAAGAAAGATTGCAGTGTGGCAGATCTCTTACGTGCAAAAAAAAAGTTATTTTATTATTTTATAACAATAATAAAAAAATATTAGTAACAATAGTTCGAATAGTAGAGACTATGTAAAACAAAAAAAAATTATTCAAAGGACAAACTAATATGAAGTCAACTTATAAAAAACTGACTATCTATCTTCAAAACTTTGGATATCCAAACATTTCAAGAAAAAAACAAAAACTCATAAATATCGTATATGATAAAAAAACTTTGGATGTGCTAACATATCAAACATTGGGAATAGCGAAGCCAACAATAAGACCTCCAATTTGATATCCAATCAGATCACAACATATATGGTATTTTTTATTAAATAAAAATCAATGTTTTCAGTTCCCCAGTTCCAACAATAGATATTAGGTAAATATTTATGGTCAAACGACAAACTAATATGAATTCAACGAATTATCCATCGCTATAGTCCCTCCGCGCCTTCGATAGGGACTAATAAGCCAAACTTGTTTATATCAAAAAATAATATTTTTTTTTAGAATTTGGTATTGTATTAAAAATGGGGCTTTATTATTCAAATCCTTGGTCTTAACCAAATTCCAAGCTATCATCTCTACAAAGTTATATGTGAGCCATCCTACCAAGTGTCAAGCACTTAATTCCAAATCACAAAGTAGCACCAATATACAAGGCACTAAGGGAGAGCTCACAGAGGGACAAAGAGGCAGAGCATCCAAGTGTGAAAGGTATTTCAAATGCCTAACTATGAAGCCGAACAAGATAGGTGTGTCTTCCATATAATGTTTCAATCCTCATAGTCTTTTAAGGTGCATAAATATTAGAGGATGTATCCACAACAAGCCTCATATGCATCTGGTGGAAAAGTCATGAGCGTAGTATATAGGGCGCAGTAAATCTAGACGTCGCATCTACAATATGTAGAACTCCAACATAGAGCCAAATAAGGACACCTTCCCATCATCATTGGATAATGGGTGCCACTGAGACCTTCTTAAATGCCCATTGTCATGGATAGGCAACCCTCGGTCAAAGAAACTTATGGGTCATAGGCTCACGACTATGGATATAAAGATCAATGGATAGCGTGCAATAAAGAGAACGAACTTTGACAAAGGATCCACTGCGCACGTGACCAGAGGATTCACCGCGCACGTTGCCATACCATCTCCAAAACCGCCATTTCATTCCCCGCGGTGACCATTTCTAAAAACCGCTTATCAAGATCGAAAAACCAATGGTAAAGGTAAATGTTGAGTTAAATATACCAATGCGATGGTGTTTGAAAGAGGATTTTCAGAGTATCAATATCTTCATTTAGAGCTAAAAAATCTCTTTCTAAGTTGAAGGGTGAATTCCACAACCTTATAAGGGTCCGAAAGGATTTTCTTGACGCTCTCTCTTTCCATACATGTATTCACCCACTTATGAAGACGTAAGAATTCAGCCTCCAACGGAATCTTCCAATTTCCCAGTGTTTACCAGGCACGGAACCAAGAGGCAAATGGAATGAATGCAATGCCCATGAACCCAAACTGCTCCCCTCCAAAATAAGAATTATTTCCGTCAGAAATCTCCTTAAGCACTCCTTCTAGCAATCCCAGGTATTCTAATATATCACGCTTACCCTCTTCCTGGGCGTCTCCTGTGCATCATAGGATTCGAACAACTGCATTGTCATAAAACTACAAAAAAGTAAACCAAAGTCTGCAACCATAAATTTATCAGATGAAATGAAGAATTGATTCAAGTAATTAGAACCTTAAAAATGGACTTTTGAATACAAATACCTTCTTGTCTACAAAGTCTGCTTGGAATCTTGCACGGGCTCAGTCATATGGGTTGGATGGCAAAAGAGGATTATCATTGGGCCAGACCTCGTCTATGTATTCGAGAGTGATGAGAGACTCAGAAATAGGGTTTCCATTGTGAATGAGGACAAGTACCTTCTTGTGGACACGATTCATTTGCAGTAACACGTCACTTTTGGATGTGATAATCTCTTCTTGGTATTCATATTTGACGCCTTTCTCTTCCAATCCAATCAAACCCCTCATGCCGAACGAACTCACCCATATGCTCAACACCTTCACATGATCCTCCTCATCCTTCCCCATCTTCCACACTATGTAAAAATGAAACTAAATGAGAGAGCACTTCTATGAATCGATGAATGTCTGTCCAACCTTGATTGAGTTCTTGGAAATCCATCCAAAGAGTTATATAGGGAGGGAGTTAGGAATTTCATGTTCTGCAAGTAGCAGGAATATAATTTGATCGTCCAGTCCAGTCATGTTTTACCTTTTGTCATCACCTTGCATCACTTTGTTAATTTTTTTTCTATTATTAGGTTACTTTCAATTTACTAGATAACAATAGCATAGACATGATCACTGAAAGAAACACAATCACAAGAGTACACAAGCATTTATCCTGGGAAACCCTCAAGGGGAAGAAAACCCAACAAAACTTCCTTAATATAGATAGCCAATACAATTCCAATATAATGAACCAAACAACACAGAAATTCCTCTCTCAAGGATGCGCCTCTCTCTCTCTTCCTTCTTTCAGCAACTGGTAACTGCAGCTTCCTTCAATACTTGAGCACTAGATGAGTGAGCTGAGTGTGTGTGTAAATGAGGCGTTGGCCTCTCTTATTTATACAATTCTGGCACGTGTGGAAGTGTCTCTTCACTGGCAGGGCCGACTTCTTCTTCTGGGTGGTTATAACCACCTTTAATATATTATGGGGCCTCTTTAATATATTATGGGGCCGACTTCTTATTTAGGCTATTACAATTAGCGTGACCAATCCGCAAAAGGGGAATTGGTCATTTACAATCCCTGACATGATCAATCCACAAAAGATGATTGATCTAATCAATAATAAATATATTTTATCTTTATCCACAAAAGGGGATAAAAATGTTCTTTGCAGTTACACAATATTTTAACACTCCCTCTTAACAAGAAGGATATTCTTTATCTTTTGAAAGGTCACCGGATGTCAACATCAACTAGGCAGCATCATCCACTGGATAACATTATCAACTGGGCAACATCATCAATTGGGTAACATCATCAACTGGATAACAGGTGGCATCAATATAATCCACTTGGTCATCTGGCATCATGATCACTAACTGGCATATCTATAAATCATCGGAAGTTTTGTTCTATTTATCTTCGCACAGAAGATACTCTTTCTTTCTTTCGTCTTCACGCAGAAGATACTTCTTTCTTATCTTCACACAAAAGATATCTTATCTTCACATAGAAGATGTCTTATCTTCACACAAAAGATATTCTATGAGTTTTTCCTTTCCTTTTATGTTCTCCCTTCTCTTGTAGTCATATATCTCACCCATCCACTGGGGAGGACTACTACCATAGCTTTACTCCTAGTCATCCCACATGAACTAGAGAAGCTAAGATTCTAGCATGGGCAAGACTAGACTCCCTTTCCATGATCCACACGGGATCACGACACAAACCTCAAGAGCCAACTAACCATTCCACGTGGTTAAGGTTTATGTTCCAGGCTACTCCATCCTTGGCCAGAGGAGAGTATCTGCCCGTTGCTCCTTGGAGAAACATACACATTCCTCTCTACGAGGGTGGTCACACCCCTCTCTACGAGGGTATTCTAGCATGTCCCTAGAGTATCCAAAACTCAACACTTGGACAGAGGCCAACCTTGGCAAATTTCTCATTCCCCTTCTCTACGAAGGTCTCTTCCTTCTCTACGAAGGTCTCTTCTCTTTCTCCTTCTCTACGAAGGTCTACTTGTGGGATTGCTTGTTCCTTCTCTATGAAGGTCTCTTCCTTCTCTAAAAAGGTCTAGCTATGGGATCCAAAAAAATCTCGTGGTCCAAAATCTTTCAATGGTATAATACCATGCTACCCATCTGTTGGGCACCATCCATCTACTAGATAACTTTCATCTTGATCAAAATATCTGGGCACCATCCATCTGCTTTCCTAACTGCATCAAATCACAATCTTCTATTTCGAACTTAGAGACATAGCTCCCTCTTGCACCAAACTGATAGTTTCTAATCATCATCCTTGAATCTCTCTTATGTAATATCCTGGGTGCCTTCTTGAGTTCGCATATTTCTTTCTTTTTGTCTTCACACTGGATCAACCTGCTCCCTCTGCATCTATAAGAACGGTACTGGAGCAACCTGTAGTTACCTACATCTCATCCACTATATCTGAGTATCCATCTTTTTCTTCATCTTGGATATTTCTGCTCTGCATCTTTAGGAGCCTCCTGCTCCTATATAAATATTGGATATTGTCTGGGCTTTACTAACTGTCACCATATCATACGTCATTTTCGTGTTGTCTAACTTCTGCAAGTCACAGCATAAGTTCTTTCTTCTGAGACTTGTAAACTTACTTACAGTATGCTTTCTTTGTCACTCTCATGAGTGATCATACATGAAAAAAATATTTTATCTCTTTCTTCATCCTCTTCTTTGATACTTCCTTCATAAGTCTGCATAGACACTGAAATAAAACGAGGTTAATTCACATTCTCACAAAAATCTAACTTGTAATGATAAAGTATCAAGGTAAAAAAGATACTAAAAATAAACATGAATACTTATCTTTTGTTTTTGTGTGGGGAGGCTCCACGGATTCCACCATTTGCTATCTTTCTTCAAATCAACTATCTTCAACTTAAAGTACATAATCCTTAATTTATGCTAAAGCTTTCTTTGAGGGAGGAGATTCCTCTTATTCTGCCACATGTGCTTGATACTTTATTTCTCCTTTTCCTTGAGAACCATCATAGGAAAAGTGTCCCAGCTTTTGACATGTGTAGCATCTGATCTTTGAAACATCTTTCTTCTTGTCTGGAACTCTTACGGAGTTGGCTTCTTTATTGTTCTTCTTAGAGGAACTTCTTTTGTTCTTTTGAGTTGTAAGAGCTTCCTCTTCATCGACAATTAATCTCTTATGTTGGTCTGCAAGTCTAGATTCTTCGTGTGTGCAATATTCCCATAACTTATCAAACTTGGGTAACTTGCTTCTTGCACACACTCCTTGTACAAAAGGAATCCAAAAGGTTGGAAACCCATTTAGGGTTATGGTTACAAGCCCCTTTTCACTAATGACATCTCCAATAGATGCAAGATGATCTCTGATCTGAGAAACTCTCATAAGATAGGATGTGACAGATTCTGAGTTGACCATCTTCATATTATGAAGCTGATTTATTAAGGTAAGATTATGGCTAATGTCTTTGCTTTCATATAATATTTTGAGTGCTTCATACATTTGCCTTATTGTCTGTAGTTCGGATATATGAGGGATCAAGTGGTATTTTACTGAATCTGACATGATTCTCTTTGCTTTCTTTTCATTCTTCTTATGCTTGGTCTTTTGCTCTTCTTCATCTGGTTCTGGTACACCCATTGTAACATGTTCTAAGATATCATTCTCATCTAGAATCATTTGCAACCTATGCTTCCAAGATCTGAAGTTTCTAGATCCTTCCAGCGTGTCTTCTACCCTCATGTTGGTAGCCATTCTTTCTTGTAGAAGAAACCCTATCCCTCCGGGCTATAGAAATAATAAAAAAATCAATTACTTGGATCTAAAAACTAAACTCACCAAAATATGCGTTGGACTGAGGCGAGTAGCCTGGTTTGTTTAAATTTAAGAAAATCCAACTTTTACCCCTCCAAACTTGATCTGTGGATTTCTAGACTGGTGCTTCTGGTTTTCTGGTACTTCTGGTACACTAGTACACTGGTACTTCTGGTTTTCTAGTACTTTGTGAAAACTAGGGTTTCACTTTCCGGGAGATCTAGCCACTGAAAAAATGCGATGAGGATGCCAAAATGTTCCTTGAGGTAGGGCGCACCTTTCTAGATAGATTTGAGGCTAAAAACCTTCATTAATAAAAAAACTCTAATTTTCATGTACGGCAACAGTGACGTTTTTCTTTTTCCTATGAAAGATGATCTCTTCAGCTTAGCTCTGATACCATGTTAAAGTTTTTTCTATTATTAGGTTACTTTCAATTTACTAGATAACAATAGCATAGACAGGATCACTGAGAGAAACACAATCACAAGAGTACACAAGCATTTATCCTAGGAAACCCTCAAGGGGAAGAAAACCCAACAAAACTTCCTTAATATAGATAGCCAATACAATGCCAAGATAATGAACCAAACAACACAGAAATTCCTCTCCCAAGGATGCGCCTCTCTCTCTCTTCCTTCTTCCGACAAATGGTAATTGCAACTTCCTTCAATACTTGCGCACTAGATGAGTGAGCTGAGTGTGTGTGTAAATGAGGCGTTGGCCTCTCTTATTTATACAATTATGGCACGTGTGGAAGTGTCTCTTCACTGGCAGGGCCGACTTCTTCTTCTGGGTGGTTATAACCACCTTTAATATATTTTGGGGCCTCTTTAATATATTCTGGGGCCAACTTCTTATTTAGCCTATTACAATTAGGGTTTGACCAATCCGCAAAAGGGGATTTGGTCTTTTACAATACCCGACATGATCAATCCACAAAAGGAGATTGATCTAATCAATAATAAATATATTTTATCTTTATCCACAAAAGGGGATAAGAATATTCTTTGTAGTTACACAATATTTTAACACACTTCGAACTAAACAGTGTTTTTGAAATAAGCTTCGTAGGGAACAAACAAAAGGAGGTGGAATGCAACGTTTAAAATTTTAATTTGAAACTCAAACAGAACGTCACATCGCATTTAGGATTGGGACTGCCTTGCCAAATCAGCCCAGACATTCCTCGATTACGATTACTCAACCATTTGCAAATGGTGACGGGGCTGCTAACGATGACGACGTCGGGAAAAGGGGCAGGTGGAAAATGAATTCCTGGAATCTGGGAGAAACGGGAAGCTGGAAAAGGTGCTCGTAGTTTGGGTTTTAGCACACACCCCAATAAAATATATATCTAAATTCGCTTGAAAAATTCTATGACCACCTTGAAGATATAAAAAACCGACAAATGAAAATCGTCATTCGTTGCATAATTTGAATCTTGAGGATGGTTGCTTGTATAAGACAGAGTAGGCCGAGATTCCCACGAACCCACCAAAGACAAAGAATGAATAGGAACGGAAAGATGGGTTTTCTGGGAGGAAGAAGTGTTGGTAGAGTGGCGACCCAAAAGAGATGAAGGTGGAAGCACAACAACACATTGAGATGTAGAAGGAAAAATAGTACTGGAGACTCGAACATGGAATAGGCTTGCTCCAATTGGTCATCTAAACTCATGAAAAACATTTGAGATCTATGTGAGTAGCTAGAACTTACAATATTCATTGTAACCTTCTGGACTCTAGATCTTCTGAATACCCAGAGACGTCTATTGTCTAAGCTCCAGAGGATGCCATTGTATCTCACCACGCTCATGGGGGTAAACTCACTGGTTGTAAGGAGTCCCTTCTGTATTTGTTCCACTGCATGGAACATGGGCTTTGATTTCGTTGATCAACTAGAAGGAACAGGCTCTCAATGTTAGGCTTGGAGGAGCATCCTGCTCACTTGGATCAGTTGTCGTTCCTATCAACACAGATCATGGCCATTACCTTGTATAGGTGATTACCGCTAAGTTAAGGCATGTAGAGAACCCAACATAAGTGAGCGTACTGCATTTTTTCTCCAGAGAACGTCAGAGAGGCGACCATCACATGGCACCCTTGGGCGGAGATGGTCACGTTGAAGGCCTAATGGCAAGTGAGTAAGTTGAAGCTGGATATGTCGGATCTGATAGCATTGTTGGAGAAGGAATTTGTTCCAGAGAGAGTCATCATAGGCCGAAGATCTGAAGAGTTTGGAGACGGCTGAAAATTTGCAAATGTCACGTGGAGTAGTGAAGGAGAGAATGGTTGATATACAGTTCTCTGGCAAATCAGCTAGATTAATCTCATGCTTTTCGTAGTCATTCACTGAAATTATCCAAGGTGGCCTCAAGATCTACTAACCACCATTATGAATAAAATGTCGATGGCTCCTGCTCAAATTCAAAGGAATGGAATGGTGCTGAAATTTTCAGAAATGAGCGGGCTCATTTTCAAATTCAAATTCAAATTCAAATGGGCATGATGCACTCAAATTCAAATGGGCATGATGCGCTCAAATTCAAATTGGGCATGATGTTTTCCTATACTATGAGTCCTTTCAAATCTCTGGTTGGTTGTTGTTCCCTCAACCTTGGTAGAAAATCAATGTATGGTGATCATTGTGTTGCAACGGGCTATGGACATCTGCATACGCTATGCTTCTATGATGCAGTAATGGGCATAAGCGAATAAGTTGATGTAAGTATGCCACGTCAGTTGTTCATACATACCATGGGTTTCTTCATCATCGATGAGGCATCCATCCACTACAGAGTCTTAAAGACTCTACAGCAGGCTGGATATTGATCGCCTTCTGATTCAAAGGTGGGAACTCCGATATGATTTCAGATATTTCAGATCATGGTGATATGAATGGATTTAATTTCCAGTTAATTATGTAGAGGTCGTGGTAATCCCATGGGAAGTTGTAGCTATCAATTGTCATGGAAATGACCTAATTGGTGAGATGGACACGAAGTGACGATGATCATGGACCATGGTGTTTATCGACACCATGGGCATGGGATATGGCATGGTTGGGAGACACACACGTTGAGACCAACATGTATCCTCTCTCTTCCCAACAACCCCTACATTTATGAACCGCCATCAACTCGACAATAAGGATTTCATTCCCCTAACAAATAAAATTGTTGAAAAATGTTTTAAAAAATTAAAAAAAAAAATCTATTAATAATGTTCAACTTTAAGAAAAACTCACATTTTTTTAGTCAACTACTAAATTGATACGGGGTCAACAACATATCTATTGCTATAGTCCCTCACTAGGGACTAATAATGAATAATTATACTCAAATTATTTATTATCAATTTCTTTTAACTCCACTTCATATAATGTTAGATTTTGAACATATAAGAAACATAAAAATAGAGACACGGTTATATATATATATATATATATATATATATATATATATATATATAT
>ML799112.1:263594-276249 GCA_009831015.1 Picea engelmannii | reverse complement strand
TATATATATATATATATATATATATATATATATATATATATATATATATTAAAATAAAAAATTTATAATTATATTTTATTATATATTGTTGGAGAATAATGGTGAAATGTCATAGTTAGAAAATTGTTAGAACCTATTTCTAGTTTACTCTTTGGTTGATTTTCATATCCATGATTTTAGGAGATTGTTAGAGACTATCCTAGCCTATAAATTTGTATGCAGAGTCTGTGATTCCTTGTGGCCTCACTGTTATTATGTGTGAATGATCTCTATTTCATTGTTATTATGGTATCTTATGTGCCTACTAGAGGAGAAGCGCAACACACAAGTGATGCTACAAAGAGAAGATCTGACAATCAAGAGAAATCATGGGTCAACAAAGAAAACTTAAACAATTCCGGAGAGAACTGAAACAATTCAGGTGAAAGAATCAAAGAACAAAGGCATCATATTTCACAAAACAATATGGAGTGTCTCATGTTGCAGCTGAAGACCCCATGCTTGAGGATCACAATGCAGAACTGGACCAGATCAATGAAGAATTTGAAGAAATATATGAAATATTGAAAAGATTAATATCGGTTCTGCCATCTTTCTCAGGTAAAAATTTTAAACTTTGGGCAATTAAAATAGAAGGATTACTTGGTTCAGTTGATTTATGGCATTATGTTCAAGATGGTTTTGTCAATTCTCATGATAAGAGAAGAGGTGAAATAGAATTATATCTTATTCAATCAGCACTCTATAAAAGCATTTTGTCTTGTATTTTATATGCATTTGGTGAAGTGCACAGTGAAAAAATGTTTTGGGATATTATAGAGATGAAATTACAGTGGAGCAAGATAGTTGAAGCTCAAATTAATCAAGATATTGTTGTTGAAAATGGTGATTGTATGGACAACCTTGTAATTGAAATACAAACTAAAGATGGTATAACTAAAGGTACAATGATTAATGATGAAAGTGTGTATGTAGTTGATAATAAAGAAACTTGTGATAATGAGGAAACTCCTAATGATGCAGTATGTAGTGATTTAATGACTTCAACAACTAAGATTGTTGATGGAGATGAAGGTGTAACTGCTTATGAAACAATGTGTGAATCGTTGGTAAATCTAGTTAAATATGATGATGAACACCTTTCTAGTGAATGTTGGTTCCAAATGTTGTAGGAGAAGAAACTCATAGATGATTTGTTAAGTGGAAAAATAACCATGTTTGCAAAACATGAGGATGAAACTACAACATGGAAGATTGTTGCAAAAGAAGAAGCAAAAGACAAATATGATTCAACACTTGAAGACAATGGCCTTAATGCAACAACAATAAAAGTAGAAGTAGTTGAACGAGAAGAAGAGCACTCAAATGAAGTGTCGACAAAGTTTGAAGAAGAATTACAGTTTCTTGAAGATTGGCTTGAAGCACCATGTTTTGATGGAGCCTGCACAAAATTTGCAGTAGCAACCAATAGAAATGAAGAATCAATAAATTATGAAGACAACGTAGAATGGGAAGCAATAATGGATACATATGATGAAGTTCATGGTATTATTATGTATTGGAGTCCTGAAGATATTAGATTTTACTATGAGTTAATGTTGCAACATTCCATTGAACAAGGCATAGATGATTGTGGCCAAGCATGGAGGCCAACTATCAATGAAAATTTTGAAGAATTTATAGATATTGAAGGAAAATATGGTACAGTAAAGTTGCAACCAAGTTCTAGAATGAAGGAGAAAAAAACGAAGATTAAAGTGGAAAATAAAACAGGTCATGAAGTCTTCAAGACCTGGAGCAGGAAACATAAGAAGACAAACAAGTACTATCTAGCAACAAGAAAGGTCAATATGAATTTGCTAATTTGTAAGCCTAGCTGAGACTAAGACCGGCATGCATGTTATGTGTTGTCATTGTATTTAATCCATTTCTCCATTGAGAGGGAGTGTTGGAGAATAATGGTGAAATGCCATAGTTAGGAAATTGTTAGAATCGATTTCTAGTTTTGTCTTTGGTTGATTTTCAGATCCATGATTTTAGGAGATTGTTAGAGGCTATTCTAGCCTATAAATTTGTATGCAAAGTGTGTGAGTGTAGTCTCACTCGTGTGAGCTCTTGTGGCCTCGTTGTTATTATGTGTGATTGATCTCTATTTCATTGTTATTATATATATCATGATCTTACATTAAAATGAAAAAATGTAATAATTATATTTTATTTAAAAAATAATCTAAATAATAATATACAATATTGTTATATATTAATATTAAACCAATTTTTAAAGAGGTACATATGAAAATGTAGATCGTATTGATAACTATAGTAGGATCAACAGAGGTTGGATGAATGGAGCTGAGAGGAGGCTAGGGTTTCTACAGATCTAGCTAGGTAGGTGGATAAGTGTTTTCATTTGTGTGTAAGAGATCTCAAAATGGATGAGTATCTATAGTTGGTAGATTACTTTGATTTCGTAACAAATTTTAATTGGTAAAAATACATAGCACAATCTTAACTAGCATGATATACTACACATTGAGTTTTCTTACGATAAAATTGTTTTGCATTGTAAGTTGTTAACGGGTGAGCTTGACATCAATACCAGCAAGATCTTAATGGACAATGAGTTCAATGGAAAGGTCTCATGTTTGGATTAGCAACAAGTATGATTTTAAGGATGAAAAATTATTTTATAATGTGGAAACCTTGGTGAATCTTACTAATCCTTCATATGCCAACTAAAAAATGTTTGGTGATATATTTGTAAAATTATTCAAAATTTTAAGTATTTTTTATAGTTTGTATAAAAGTTTGGCGATTTTTAAGGTAAAATAATTTTATCCTGTAGAATTTGAGCGAATCATTTTTAGAATATTCAATCTTTTTTTGGGGAAAAACCATGGACAATTATCCCATGAGCGAAATTTAGCCCCTAAAATCATTCTTGATTAGCAAAGTTGCTTAGATAATAAAAAAGTCTCATTACGAGGGCACTTTTCGATTCTCTCTCGGCCTAGTACCAATACTCCCCAAGAAATAAAGTATTTTTGGAAGTTTTTTCCACAATTGTTTTGTTACACACGATATTTTCTTTTTGTTCTATATTCAAAAAGAAAATACCTTTGGGAATGCCCACTTTAGAAAATACAATTGGAATTTCATGTTATCCCTACTTACTAATGTTAGAAAATGTATACATGCCTATCTCTAGTCGAGATATTATTATTCAATTTCCAAGATTTAGAACTTACACTTCTTTCATATGAAATTTCATCTATATGGGAATTTCCTTGAGAATATCCATACATCTATGTGCCACAAGTTACAAATAAATTTTCTCCTTAATAATAAATAGTAAATATCACTATTTATAATCTTTCATGTTGCCTTCAAACCACTAGTAGAAAATTTTCAAGTGTTGAAAAATTCTAATTTAAACCTTTAGCATTTAGGGTTTCAATCTAGTCCGTGAGATTTAATTTCTTTGATAAAAAAAATCTAAGGACTATGAATGTGTAACCAATTTATGGATGATTTTTATGATATAGACATGGAAAGCCACTTAATCATTTTTCTTATTTTAAATTGCATACGATTACTACATTCAAATATTAAAAGGCTTGTATAACAAAAGGCACGTATAAATAGATTTTGCTAATTTCACTTATTAACTTACAACGATCTCGCCTACATCATGATCCCATATTGTTCAAGTTAGTCACATTATAAAGGTTGATATATAGAATGAATATCTTAAAAAAAATAAAAATAGATTAAGATTTTTTTAAGATATATTTTAAATATAACAATTAAAATATATCTGGAATATAAAAGGTAAAAAAATTCATATATTAATATTTTATAGAGAAGTAAGGAAAGCATATATATCAAATATTTTGTTAAGTTAATGATTATTTATAAAAACATTATATTAATATATTTTTTAAAGAAGTAAATAAAGTATCATATTAATATTTTATTTTTTTAAATGTAATTTAAGTGTAAAGGATTTTATATATAATGAATATTTTAGAAAGATCATATCTTAATATTTAATAAATAAAATTAGAATATAATTTGAGTATAAAGGAAGTATTTGTTTCTTTTTTTAAGTAATGTATCTTTCTTTTTATATATAGTGAAGGATATCAAAGGTTATCAAGTTGAAATGTTAAAAATTGGAAGGTTCATTCTCATTCCTCACACATACAAGCTCTTTAATTTAGCAGTTAAGTAGGGCTTCTCTAAGCCCTAGACTCAAAACCTCATTGTATCTATTTTTAAAAATAGTGATAAAAGAAATCCCTCCAATTATAGGACCATTATGACTAGCCCCATTTTAGCCGAGATATATGGAAGTATTTTGGATAAGAAAATAAGCATATGGATAGAAAGCCATGGAAAAAGAGTTAAATGACACACTGCTTTTAGAGGTTATCATTCAACTTTGGACTACCTTGTCACACTTAGGATCATTGCAGAGGAGTGTTGCAACAATAAACCAATCTCCTTTGTTGTTTCGTTGACTTTAGGAAAGATTTTGACACTGTGCTTAAGACTAACCTTTGAATATGTTAGAAGAGCTAAAAGTTCCCTCCGAGTTGAGAGTTGTTGCAGTACGGTTGTATGAGACCGTTATTGCCAAGTTTAGGAGCACTAAGGGATGGTCGAAAGAAATTAATTGTAATATTGGAGTCAAGCAAGGTTGTCCTCTATCCCCTACTATTTTTGGCATATACATTGACAAGTTAGAAGATTGTTTGGAAGTTGTAGGTTGTGTTGGACCGACTCTTGCTAGTATAGTCATCATCCTTCTCCTATATGTTGAATTCCCTCCGAGTTGAGAGTTGTTGCAGTACAATTGTATGAGACTGTTATTGCAAAATTTAGGAGCACTAAGGGATGGTCGAAAGAAATTAACTATAATATTGGAGTCAAGGAAAGTTGTCCTTTATCCCCTACCATTTATTGCATATACATTGGCAAGTTAGAATATTGTTTGGAAGCAACAGGTTGTGCTGGACTGACTCTTGTTGGTATAGTCATTGTCCTTGTTGGAATATTCAACAATAATGAGAGGGTGGGGAGGGGTGAATCAATATTGGACATATTTTTGCACTTTTTTCTCTTTACCACTTTAACTAATCACCACATAATTAATCACAAGTAATGCAAATTGTTACATAACAATGTAGATCAACAAAAAGGCACAATACACATATATTTTACGTGGAAACAAAATAAGGGAGAAAACCACAAAAAAAATTATATTAAACAAAAGTTACATTCTTTACAGGCTTCAACATATGAGGGACACCAATCCATGTAGTAATCACCCACTTACAACTTTTCAAGCACCAACTTGACAGGCACCAACTTGTTGAGAAGATGATGACACCAATTGATCCAAAATGGATCCAGGAAGGCCTAAAAATCAAAGTTCTCGGAATCAGACGAAACCAACACCATTGTGTCAGGCTCGTTGTATTGATTCTGACCATATATATTTTTTCGCAAATGGACGTCATGTGCGAAAGATATCACATTCTGACTGATTTCCCAAATGGGCAAAAAGTCAACTGGTCAAAGTCAACAGGTTGTACTGCTGACGTCAATAATACGACAGGTGATGTCATGATGACATCATCATGCTGACGTGGCATCACCAGGAGGTTACACATGTCACTCAAATTTGGCATTTTCGGGCTAAGTTGGCACCAGTATGTATTTGACACATGGCACTGTACGGATGACACATGACAGTCCATACATGACGTTGAAGGGTGATTGGGCTATACAGAAGCTGATGTCGCAGCTGACTGGGTTGTACTGCGGTGATGTGGTAGCTAGTTGTGCATGCTAATTGTACGTTGATAATATGGTACAGATGAATCACGAGGTGACATGTGGTCCAATCAGAGGGCACCATATGGAACCTAGGATTTAGCCAATGTTGATTGGGTCAAAAAATTTGTTACCCGCAAGTTTCGAACACCCGACCTTTGTGGGCGCAAACAGACTAACCTCTCGGGCTAACCAGATGGGAGAATGGTGTTGCTTATTATTGGTATGGAAAAATATATATAAGAGTTTGCAGTGGTGAGGTGTTTTGGATAGGCCCCGGTCGGCAGGGGGCTAACCCATGACCAGGGGCTACGAACCTGGAGCTAGCCAGCAATGGAACGCATGGGAGTTTAGGGTCCTGGACACATGGCCATACGTGCGACCAAGGGGCTAGGAATCAAGGGGCTCAACCAGAGCGCACCCTGCTCGTGAGAATATGGAGCCTCCCATATGGCCAGGAGCCCAAGAATAGAGGGTTGCACCCTGTATTTGGCCATTTTTTGGTTTTTGACCATAGAATAAGATTTGTTTTGGTTATTTTCACCTGATTTTAATGGATTTTAGCCAATATTGGGGGATCTGGAGCTCGATTGGAGGCCAGATCTTGGGAGGAAGTTGGGAGATTGATACCAACTCCAAATCTATATAAACTAGGGGTTTGTAGCAGCATTAAGAGAGGTTCATAATAGGAGAAATGTTGAGGAATTTGAAATCCAGAGCCATTTTTATGCAAGGAAGCCATTGAGGAGGGGAACTTTGCAGGCCAATTCCGGGATCTTCACTCAACTGTTTTCAGTGCCATCAGTTGTGTTGGATTCTTGAGGTCGAGCAGAACACAACCATGCCAGTTTGTAATCCTTTTGACACTTTTCTAATGTACTTTTGAAGCATTGAAGAGAAATAAGAAAGCCTCACCCACTAAGACAAAGGCCCAGAGACGTAGGCAATCTTGCTAAACTCTGTTAACAAATTTTGTTGTTATGGTTTGTTGTTCTTTGTGCTTACATTTTGATATGCATTTCTTATTATGGCTTCTATAATATCTCATTAATTTCTTCTTATTTCATCAATTCCTAATTGGCAAATGAACTCATGCTTAAAACTTAACCAAGTCTTTAAAAGATCATTTCAAATCAAGTGGTATCAGAGCAGGTTGACGGTTGGTTTTTGAGTTTGCATGATTACCAAGGAAAAGATGAGTCATGGTGAAGGAAAGCTTGTAGAAGGGGACCAGAGATTGGATCGAGAAAGAGGACTTCTCAAAATGAGGAGATGGCATTGGAAGAAGGCATGTCTCAGAATGAGATCGAGTTGCAAAAGACTTTATTCGCCATGTCTGAGATGGTAAAGGTATTATATGAGGATTACTTGGAATGGAAGAGGCCTTTCCAAGGGGAATCTTCTAAACAAGACAAAAATGAAGAAGGAGAGGATCCTCCTAAACCTCCTACTTCACCTCCTTATTCTCCATCAACTTCTTCTTCTTCAAGTACACGTTCAAAATCCACCGCAATAAAACATTCCCATAAACATAAACATGATATGTCTTTACTTAAGTTTGATGTGAAATTTGAATTGTCGATGTATGATGGTGAATTCAATGTTGAGAGGCTTGATAACTGGGTCAAACATATGGAAGTTTATTGCAGTATGCAACAAATCAACGATGAGGCAACCCAAATCAAGTTGGCGTTGCTTCGTCTTCCAAACACAACACTCATTTGGTGGCAGAGTAAGTTGCAAAATGGCACGCAACAAGTTGGTAATGTATTTCCATCATGGAAAGAATTTGTCTTTGCACTTAGAAAGCAATTTTATCCTTTGGGTTATAAAGAGAAGGATTTAATTGAATTGCAAGGTCTTAAACTAAGAAAGGTACAAACAGTGCAAGAATATACAAATGAATTTCGAAAGATGGCATCAATGTTAAATATTCCATTACATACCCAAGAAACTCTTATGAAGTATATAGGAGGTTTACCTTCACATATTCGTAACACTATATTTATGTTTGGACCTACTGATATTGATGAGGTTTATGTTCAAGCAACATACATTGAAGTAGGGAAAACAAGAGTTGGTGTATCAGGGGAATCGTCTTCAAGGAAAGAGGACAAAAGGAAGGGGAATGGAAAGAGAGAAAATTCAACAACAAGAAGGGAAGAGAAGATCTATTGCAAGCATTGCAAGAAAGAAGGGCACGATGATGACCATTGTTGGAAATTGCATCCTGAGAAGAGACCAAAGTGGTTCAAAGAAAGGAAAAGGAGGCAAACAGTGGCAACCGCAAAATGGACAACAGACTTGGGATATGATTCAGGTGATGAGACTAAGATCACAACAGTTGGGTTGACAGGTAAAATTGGTGATGAATATGATTCTAGATGCAAGTTGTTTCACATAAGGGTGAGAATGAAACATACAAAGATTGATACATTGATAGATAGTGGATCTCAATCTAACTTGATTTCAAAGGAAGTGGTTAAACAATTAGGATTAAACACTAAGATGCATCATAAACCTTACTCCCTTTAATGGATAAGAAACAATCATAAATTGCACATAACAAAGCAATGCACTTTAAAGTTTTCAATTTCATCATAGTTTGTAGATGAGGTAACATGTGATGTGGTGCCACTCAATGAATGTGGAATGGTATTAGGTAGTCCTTATTTGTATGATCACAAAGAAATCTTATGCAGGGAACAAAGTAAATATCACTTAACTAAAGAAGGCAATGAATATGTTGTACATGTTCATCACTTAAAAGAAAATCAATCTCTACAAACAATGGAACAATTAAGTAAGGAAACTTATGCAAGAAACACACCTCTAATTGTGCCAAGTAAAGCAATTGATCTTAAGCATGAACATGAGATGGTTGTAGAATAAAAGTTCAATCATACTTTGCTTCAAGATAAGATGATGTCATGAAAGTAATTCAAACATATTAGCTCATTTGCAGTCATATTTCTAATGTTATCGCTGCTAATGTTTTCAACATGGATGGTAGTGGCTTCAATAAGATGTGAAAGAGTAAAAATGGCTAACAATATGTTGTCAGTTTTCATGGTTCTTTTGCAATTGATTATGATGAGATAAGTGCGCAAGACAAAGGACAAGTGGGGTAGCCTATACCGCACTTGATGACTGGTTAATACCCTTTTGGAGGACCAAAAGGTCTTAGTGGGGAGGCATGATCCAAAATGGATCCAGGAAGGCCTAAAAATAAAATTTCTCAGAATCGGACGAAATCAACGCCATTGTGTTTGACTCGTTGTGTTGATTCCGGCCATATTTGTTTCTCGCAAATGGATTTCGTATGCAAAAGATATCGTGTTCTGACCGATTTCCCAAACAGGCAAAAAGTCAACTGGTCAAAGTCAACAGGTCATACTGCTGACATCAACACTACGACAGGTGACGTTAGTATGATGTCATGATGGCATCATCATGCTGACATGGCATCATCAAGAGGTGACACGTGTCACTCAATTTTGGCATTTTCGGGCTAAGTTGGCACCAGTACGGATTTGACACGTGGAATTGTACGGATGACATGTGGCAATCAGTACATGACATGGCAGGGTGACTGGGATGTACGAAAGATGACATGGCAGTTGACTGGATAGGTGAATGGGTTTTATGATGGTGATGTGGTAGCTGACTGTGCATGCTAAATGTACACTGATTGTATGGTATAGACAAATCACAGGGCGACAGGTGGCCCAATCAGAGGGTGCCACGTGGCACCCCAGATTTAGCCAATGTTGATTGGGTCAAAATTTGTGTTACTTGTAAGTTTTGAGCCCCCGACCTCCATGGGCGCCAACGGACTAACCTATCGCGCTAACCAGATGGGTGAATGGTGTTCCTTGTTATTGGTATGGAGAAAATATATAGAAGAGTTTGTGGTAGCGAGGTGTTTTGGATAAAACACGGTCTGCGAGGGGCTAGACCGTGACTAGGGGATACGAAACTGGAGCTAGCCAGCAGTGGAGTGTGTGGGAGTTTAGGGCCATGGACACATGGCCATACATGCGACCAGGGGGCCAGGAATCAAGGGGCTCAACTAGAGCATGCTCAACTCGTGAGCATATGGAGCCTCCCATATGGCCAGGAGCTCGGGAATAGGGGTTGTGCCCTGTATTTGGCCATTTTGGGGGTTTTGACCATAGAATAAGATTTTGTTTGGTTATTTTCAACTGATTTTAATGGATTTTAGCCAATATTGGGGGATTTGGAGCTTGATTTGAGGTCAGATCTTGGGAGGAAGTTGGGAGATTGATACCAAATCCAAAGCTATATAAACCAGGGGTTCTCAGCATCATTAAGAGAGGTTCAGAATAGAATACATGTTGAGGAATTTGAAATCCAAAGCCATTTTTATGCAAGGAAGCCATTGAGGAGGGGAACTTTGCAGGCCAATTATGGGAGCTTCTCTCAATCGTTTTCAGTGCGGTTGGTTGTGTTGGATTCTTGAGGTCGAGAATAACACATCGAGACTAGTTTCTAATCATTTTGACACTTTTATGATGTACTTTTGAATCATTTAAGAGAAATAAGAAAGCCTCACCCACTAAGACAAAGGCCCTGAGATGTAGGCAATCTTGCCAAACTCCGTTAACAAATTTTATTGTTATGGTTTGTTGTTCTTTGTGCTTACATTCCGATCTGCATTTCTTATTATGGCTGCTATAATATCTCATTAATTTATTCTTATTTCATCAATTCCTAATTGGAAAATGAACTCATGCTTAAAACTTAACCAAGTCTTTAAAAGACCATTTCAAATCACCAATCCTCACTGTAAGCACTTACTCATAGTTTGCAGACACCAACCTATTGAGAAGATGAGGAAACCAATCCTATTTGTAAGAATCAACTTAAATTTTGCAGGAACCAACCTGCTAAGAAGATGAGGACACCAATCCTCTCCATAGCACCACCCTTCCACCCTGAAGTAAATTTGTCTTTCAATGTTTGGTCAGTCACAAAACTTCAAGTGCATGAATTCATATATATATTGTAAATATGAAATTAACACAAATACCTCATTCCTTTTTATACTTAGTCCTCAATCCTTCTTACACAATCCTAGATACATCTCAGTCTATCATGTGCACAAGTGATTCACCTTGTTGACCAATATCTTATTGCGTTCATTCATAAAGGGAGTTTTTAAATTATGAAAAATAAAGTCAATATATTGTAGGTATTGGGGGGGATGTGAGGTACGAGGGGGTTTATAGGTATTGGGGGTTATAAAAATGGGTGTCTGGTAAAAATAGGGGATATCTAGTAAAAATAAGGGTTTCTTAAATTTGAAATATGTATTGGGAGGGGGTTCAACAAAAGGATTTTGGGAGGTATTTATCAATATCTAGTGAAATTAGGGGTACTCTTTAATATCCTATGAACGCACGTGCTATGTCATAGGTTCACTAAGTGGATGCCTCATGATCTTGTGGCTGCAACACAGTCCTAATGCTTTCAAACCATTCACACATATGTACTTTCATTTTCAATACATTACACAAAATGAGCATATCAACAATTTCATCTTTGGATCCACTGTCTTCTGGAACTCCTCATATATGCACATACCTCAAATGATCTCTTCATTTGTACACAACAAAAAACATCTATGCAATTCTTGTAGCTTCCACATAGTCCTCAAGTCATTTCTAGATTGGCATATAATATATAGGTTCCTTGTCTCACTTCTTTGTATATGTTCACTCACGAATTCATACTTTCAAGCACTCTCAAAACATAGAGATATTTCACACTCCTGAAGGCTCCCAAAAAAGAGTCATTTCTCACACCTCACAACATTGCAGAGTTACTTCATTACAATCATTGAAATCTGCATCTTTCAAGTTCAGGATTAGTATCTATTGATGGCTAAATCATATACCTTTCAATTTGTAATTTAGATTCATAAACCCTTATGCAATTTGTATCAAATCATATTCCCTGATTTATCACTTTGTATTCCTTCTCTACCTTATGTCATTGACCTTTCTTCTCTGCATTTTAATTCATATTTAGATCTTGACCCAATGATCATGTACCACTACGATTTCAGAACCCAAACAAGAGATATTTCTTTCTATTGCAATCTATGTGACTCCAATGCTCAACGAGGAGATACATAGTTGTGATTACTAGACTCCTACAATATCAAAGTGGAAGAGAATATGCCCTGGGATCTCTGCGATGTAAATCCCCATAATTTCAAACATGTTTCATTCATGCATACCTGCAATAAAAATCACATACTAGCCAGTCCTAAAACCCATACTTGCATATAACATGCCCAGAACCTCTAGTGAACCTTGAAACATGATTTCAGAGCTTTTTACTTATTCTTATCATAGTCTCTCACTCTAAATTATCATCCAATCAATTCCTTATAAATACAATTCATGCCAACTATGTGTGGAGCCGAAGTGCAGGGAAGAGCACAAGGTTGAAATCACGTGGACCTAAACATGTCAAAAAGAACAAGATCACAATTTGTTCTTTTCTCTCCAATGCTAAAGAAAATCAACTTCATATTTTCAAAAATTATTTGCAGGAGATGTGGACCCATCGTGGCCAAGAAGCACATGGTTAATATCTTCCTTGGCCTACCTTTGAAAATTGGTTGTTAAAATGATTTTTTAATCTTTCTAAAATGTTACCAAGACGTTATTATAGGAATATTGAATTCTTGTAGTTGAGTTGATTTTCTTTCCAAGGTGTTACCAACACGTTATTACAGGAATCTTGAATTCTTGTAGTTGATTTGCTTTGAATGCCCAACACG
>ML799112.1:244236-259539 GCA_009831015.1 Picea engelmannii | reverse complement strand
AAAAATGTAATAATTATATTTTATTTAAAAAATAATCTAAATAATAATATACAATATTGTTATATATTAATATTAAACCAATTTTTAAAGAGGTACATATGAAAATGTAGATCGTATTGATAACTATAGTAGGATCAACAGAGGTTGGATGAATGGAGCTGAGAGGAGGCTAGGGTTTCTACAGATCTAGCTAGGTAGGTGGATAAGTGTTTTCATTTGTGTGTAAGAGATCTCAAAATGGATGAGTATCTATAGTTGGTAGATTACTTTGATTTCGTAACAAATTTTAATTGGTAAAAATACATAGCACAATCTTAACTAGCATGATATACTACACATTGAGTTTTCTTACGATAAAATTGTTTTGCATTGTAAGTTGTTAACGGGTGAGCTTGACATCAATACCAGCAAGATCTTAATGGACAATGAGTTCAATGGAAAGGTCTCATGTTTGGATTAGCAACAAGTATGATTTTAAGGATGAAAAATTATTTTATAATGTGGAAACCTTGGTGAATCTTACTAATCCTTCATATGCCAACTAAAAAATGTTTGGTGATATATTTGTAAAATTATTCAAAATTTTAAGTATTTTTTATAGTTTGTATAAAAGTTTGGCGATTTTTAAGGTAAAATAATTTTATCCTGTAGAATTTGAGCGAATCATTTTTAGAATATTCAATCTTTTTTTGGGGAAAAACCATGGACAATTATCCCATGAGCGAAATTTAGCCCCTAAAATCATTCTTGATTAGCAAAGTTGCTTAGATAATAAAAAAGTCTCATTACGAGGGCACTTTTCGATTCTCTCTCGGCCTAGTACCAATACTCCCCAAGAAATAAAGTATTTTTGGAAGTTTTTTCCACAATTGTTTTGTTACACACGATATTTTCTTTTTGTTCTATATTCAAAAAGAAAATACCTTTGGGAATGCCCACTTTAGAAAATACAATTGGAATTTCATGTTATCCCTACTTACTAATGTTAGAAAATGTATACATGCCTATCTCTAGTCGAGATATTATTATTCAATTTCCAAGATTTAGAACTTACACTTCTTTCATATGAAATTTCATCTATATGGGAATTTCCTTGAGAATATCCATACATCTATGTGCCACAAGTTACAAATAAATTTTCTCCTTAATAATAAATAGTAAATATCACTATTTATAATCTTTCATGTTGCCTTCAAACCACTAGTAGAAAATTTTCAAGTGTTGAAAAATTCTAATTTAAACCTTTAGCATTTAGGGTTTCAATCTAGTCCGTGAGATTTAATTTCTTTGATAAAAAAAATCTAAGGACTATGAATGTGTAACCAATTTATGGATGATTTTTATGATATAGACATGGAAAGCCACTTAATCATTTTTCTTATTTTAAATTGCATACGATTACTACATTCAAATATTAAAAGGCTTGTATAACAAAAGGCACGTATAAATAGATTTTGCTAATTTCACTTATTAACTTACAACGATCTCGCCTACATCATGATCCCATATTGTTCAAGTTAGTCACATTATAAAGGTTGATATATAGAATGAATATCTTAAAAAAAATAAAAATAGATTAAGATTTTTTTAAGATATATTTTAAATATAACAATTAAAATATATCTGGAATATAAAAGGTAAAAAAATTCATATATTAATATTTTATAGAGAAGTAAGGAAAGCATATATATCAAATATTTTGTTAAGTTAATGATTATTTATAAAAACATTATATTAATATATTTTTTAAAGAAGTAAATAAAGTATCATATTAATATTTTATTTTTTTAAATGTAATTTAAGTGTAAAGGATTTTATATATAATGAATATTTTAGAAAGATCATATCTTAATATTTAATAAATAAAATTAGAATATAATTTGAGTATAAAGGAAGTATTTGTTTCTTTTTTTAAGTAATGTATCTTTCTTTTTATATATAGTGAAGGATATCAAAGGTTATCAAGTTGAAATGTTAAAAATTGGAAGGTTCATTCTCATTCCTCACACATACAAGCTCTTTAATTTAGCAGTTAAGTAGGGCTTCTCTAAGCCCTAGACTCAAAACCTCATTGTATCTATTTTTAAAAATAGTGATAAAAGAAATCCCTCCAATTATAGGACCATTATGACTAGCCCCATTTTAGCCGAGATATATGGAAGTATTTTGGATAAGAAAATAAGCATATGGATAGAAAGCCATGGAAAAAGAGTTAAATGACACACTGCTTTTAGAGGTTATCATTCAACTTTGGACTACCTTGTCACACTTAGGATCATTGCAGAGGAGTGTTGCAACAATAAACCAATCTCCTTTGTTGTTTCGTTGACTTTAGGAAAGATTTTGACACTGTGCTTAAGACTAACCTTTGAATATGTTAGAAGAGCTAAAAGTTCCCTCCGAGTTGAGAGTTGTTGCAGTACGGTTGTATGAGACCGTTATTGCCAAGTTTAGGAGCACTAAGGGATGGTCGAAAGAAATTAATTGTAATATTGGAGTCAAGCAAGGTTGTCCTCTATCCCCTACTATTTTTGGCATATACATTGACAAGTTAGAAGATTGTTTGGAAGTTGTAGGTTGTGTTGGACCGACTCTTGCTAGTATAGTCATCATCCTTCTCCTATATGTTGAATTCCCTCCGAGTTGAGAGTTGTTGCAGTACAATTGTATGAGACTGTTATTGCAAAATTTAGGAGCACTAAGGGATGGTCGAAAGAAATTAACTATAATATTGGAGTCAAGGAA
This sequence comes from Picea engelmannii, assembly GCA_009831015.1. Lineage (NCBI taxonomy): Eukaryota > Viridiplantae > Streptophyta > Pinopsida > Pinales > Pinaceae > Picea > Picea engelmannii. The sequence goes on along the minus strand of ML799112.1, from coordinate 256,794 downwards.
AGTTGTCCTTTATCCCCTACCATTTATTGCATATACATTGGCAAGTTAGAATATTGTTTGGAAGCAACAGGTTGTGCTGGACTGACTCTTGTTGGTATAGTCATTGTCCTTGTTGGAATATTCAACAATAATGAGAGGGTGGGGAGGGGTGAATCAATATTGGACATATTTTTGCACTTTTTTCTCTTTACCACTTTAACTAATCACCACATAATTAATCACAAGTAATGCAAATTGTTACATAACAATGTAGATCAACAAAAAGGCACAATACACATATATTTTACGTGGAAACAAAATAAGGGAGAAAACCACAAAAAAAATTATATTAAACAAAAGTTACATTCTTTACAGGCTTCAACATATGAGGGACACCAATCCATGTAGTAATCACCCACTTACAACTTTTCAAGCACCAACTTGACAGGCACCAACTTGTTGAGAAGATGATGACACCAATTGATCCAAAATGGATCCAGGAAGGCCTAAAAATCAAAGTTCTCGGAATCAGACGAAACCAACACCATTGTGTCAGGCTCGTTGTATTGATTCTGACCATATATATTTTTTCGCAAATGGACGTCATGTGCGAAAGATATCACATTCTGACTGATTTCCCAAATGGGCAAAAAGTCAACTGGTCAAAGTCAACAGGTTGTACTGCTGACGTCAATAATACGACAGGTGATGTCATGATGACATCATCATGCTGACGTGGCATCACCAGGAGGTTACACATGTCACTCAAATTTGGCATTTTCGGGCTAAGTTGGCACCAGTATGTATTTGACACATGGCACTGTACGGATGACACATGACAGTCCATACATGACGTTGAAGGGTGATTGGGCTATACAGAAGCTGATGTCGCAGCTGACTGGGTTGTACTGCGGTGATGTGGTAGCTAGTTGTGCATGCTAATTGTACGTTGATAATATGGTACAGATGAATCACGAGGTGACATGTGGTCCAATCAGAGGGCACCATATGGAACCTAGGATTTAGCCAATGTTGATTGGGTCAAAAAATTTGTTACCCGCAAGTTTCGAACACCCGACCTTTGTGGGCGCAAACAGACTAACCTCTCGGGCTAACCAGATGGGAGAATGGTGTTGCTTATTATTGGTATGGAAAAATATATATAAGAGTTTGCAGTGGTGAGGTGTTTTGGATAGGCCCCGGTCGGCAGGGGGCTAACCCATGACCAGGGGCTACGAACCTGGAGCTAGCCAGCAATGGAACGCATGGGAGTTTAGGGTCCTGGACACATGGCCATACGTGCGACCAAGGGGCTAGGAATCAAGGGGCTCAACCAGAGCGCACCCTGCTCGTGAGAATATGGAGCCTCCCATATGGCCAGGAGCCCAAGAATAGAGGGTTGCACCCTGTATTTGGCCATTTTTTGGTTTTTGACCATAGAATAAGATTTGTTTTGGTTATTTTCACCTGATTTTAATGGATTTTAGCCAATATTGGGGGATCTGGAGCTCGATTGGAGGCCAGATCTTGGGAGGAAGTTGGGAGATTGATACCAACTCCAAATCTATATAAACTAGGGGTTTGTAGCAGCATTAAGAGAGGTTCATAATAGGAGAAATGTTGAGGAATTTGAAATCCAGAGCCATTTTTATGCAAGGAAGCCATTGAGGAGGGGAACTTTGCAGGCCAATTCCGGGATCTTCACTCAACTGTTTTCAGTGCCATCAGTTGTGTTGGATTCTTGAGGTCGAGCAGAACACAACCATGCCAGTTTGTAATCCTTTTGACACTTTTCTAATGTACTTTTGAAGCATTGAAGAGAAATAAGAAAGCCTCACCCACTAAGACAAAGGCCCAGAGACGTAGGCAATCTTGCTAAACTCTGTTAACAAATTTTGTTGTTATGGTTTGTTGTTCTTTGTGCTTACATTTTGATATGCATTTCTTATTATGGCTTCTATAATATCTCATTAATTTCTTCTTATTTCATCAATTCCTAATTGGCAAATGAACTCATGCTTAAAACTTAACCAAGTCTTTAAAAGATCATTTCAAATCAAGTGGTATCAGAGCAGGTTGACGGTTGGTTTTTGAGTTTGCATGATTACCAAGGAAAAGATGAGTCATGGTGAAGGAAAGCTTGTAGAAGGGGACCAGAGATTGGATCGAGAAAGAGGACTTCTCAAAATGAGGAGATGGCATTGGAAGAAGGCATGTCTCAGAATGAGATCGAGTTGCAAAAGACTTTATTCGCCATGTCTGAGATGGTAAAGGTATTATATGAGGATTACTTGGAATGGAAGAGGCCTTTCCAAGGGGAATCTTCTAAACAAGACAAAAATGAAGAAGGAGAGGATCCTCCTAAACCTCCTACTTCACCTCCTTATTCTCCATCAACTTCTTCTTCTTCAAGTACACGTTCAAAATCCACCGCAATAAAACATTCCCATAAACATAAACATGATATGTCTTTACTTAAGTTTGATGTGAAATTTGAATTGTCGATGTATGATGGTGAATTCAATGTTGAGAGGCTTGATAACTGGGTCAAACATATGGAAGTTTATTGCAGTATGCAACAAATCAACGATGAGGCAACCCAAATCAAGTTGGCGTTGCTTCGTCTTCCAAACACAACACTCATTTGGTGGCAGAGTAAGTTGCAAAATGGCACGCAACAAGTTGGTAATGTATTTCCATCATGGAAAGAATTTGTCTTTGCACTTAGAAAGCAATTTTATCCTTTGGGTTATAAAGAGAAGGATTTAATTGAATTGCAAGGTCTTAAACTAAGAAAGGTACAAACAGTGCAAGAATATACAAATGAATTTCGAAAGATGGCATCAATGTTAAATATTCCATTACATACCCAAGAAACTCTTATGAAGTATATAGGAGGTTTACCTTCACATATTCGTAACACTATATTTATGTTTGGACCTACTGATATTGATGAGGTTTATGTTCAAGCAACATACATTGAAGTAGGGAAAACAAGAGTTGGTGTATCAGGGGAATCGTCTTCAAGGAAAGAGGACAAAAGGAAGGGGAATGGAAAGAGAGAAAATTCAACAACAAGAAGGGAAGAGAAGATCTATTGCAAGCATTGCAAGAAAGAAGGGCACGATGATGACCATTGTTGGAAATTGCATCCTGAGAAGAGACCAAAGTGGTTCAAAGAAAGGAAAAGGAGGCAAACAGTGGCAACCGCAAAATGGACAACAGACTTGGGATATGATTCAGGTGATGAGACTAAGATCACAACAGTTGGGTTGACAGGTAAAATTGGTGATGAATATGATTCTAGATGCAAGTTGTTTCACATAAGGGTGAGAATGAAACATACAAAGATTGATACATTGATAGATAGTGGATCTCAATCTAACTTGATTTCAAAGGAAGTGGTTAAACAATTAGGATTAAACACTAAGATGCATCATAAACCTTACTCCCTTTAATGGATAAGAAACAATCATAAATTGCACATAACAAAGCAATGCACTTTAAAGTTTTCAATTTCATCATAGTTTGTAGATGAGGTAACATGTGATGTGGTGCCACTCAATGAATGTGGAATGGTATTAGGTAGTCCTTATTTGTATGATCACAAAGAAATCTTATGCAGGGAACAAAGTAAATATCACTTAACTAAAGAAGGCAATGAATATGTTGTACATGTTCATCACTTAAAAGAAAATCAATCTCTACAAACAATGGAACAATTAAGTAAGGAAACTTATGCAAGAAACACACCTCTAATTGTGCCAAGTAAAGCAATTGATCTTAAGCATGAACATGAGATGGTTGTAGAATAAAAGTTCAATCATACTTTGCTTCAAGATAAGATGATGTCATGAAAGTAATTCAAACATATTAGCTCATTTGCAGTCATATTTCTAATGTTATCGCTGCTAATGTTTTCAACATGGATGGTAGTGGCTTCAATAAGATGTGAAAGAGTAAAAATGGCTAACAATATGTTGTCAGTTTTCATGGTTCTTTTGCAATTGATTATGATGAGATAAGTGCGCAAGACAAAGGACAAGTGGGGTAGCCTATACCGCACTTGATGACTGGTTAATACCCTTTTGGAGGACCAAAAGGTCTTAGTGGGGAGGCATGATCCAAAATGGATCCAGGAAGGCCTAAAAATAAAATTTCTCAGAATCGGACGAAATCAACGCCATTGTGTTTGACTCGTTGTGTTGATTCCGGCCATATTTGTTTCTCGCAAATGGATTTCGTATGCAAAAGATATCGTGTTCTGACCGATTTCCCAAACAGGCAAAAAGTCAACTGGTCAAAGTCAACAGGTCATACTGCTGACATCAACACTACGACAGGTGACGTTAGTATGATGTCATGATGGCATCATCATGCTGACATGGCATCATCAAGAGGTGACACGTGTCACTCAATTTTGGCATTTTCGGGCTAAGTTGGCACCAGTACGGATTTGACACGTGGAATTGTACGGATGACATGTGGCAATCAGTACATGACATGGCAGGGTGACTGGGATGTACGAAAGATGACATGGCAGTTGACTGGATAGGTGAATGGGTTTTATGATGGTGATGTGGTAGCTGACTGTGCATGCTAAATGTACACTGATTGTATGGTATAGACAAATCACAGGGCGACAGGTGGCCCAATCAGAGGGTGCCACGTGGCACCCCAGATTTAGCCAATGTTGATTGGGTCAAAATTTGTGTTACTTGTAAGTTTTGAGCCCCCGACCTCCATGGGCGCCAACGGACTAACCTATCGCGCTAACCAGATGGGTGAATGGTGTTCCTTGTTATTGGTATGGAGAAAATATATAGAAGAGTTTGTGGTAGCGAGGTGTTTTGGATAAAACACGGTCTGCGAGGGGCTAGACCGTGACTAGGGGATACGAAACTGGAGCTAGCCAGCAGTGGAGTGTGTGGGAGTTTAGGGCCATGGACACATGGCCATACATGCGACCAGGGGGCCAGGAATCAAGGGGCTCAACTAGAGCATGCTCAACTCGTGAGCATATGGAGCCTCCCATATGGCCAGGAGCTCGGGAATAGGGGTTGTGCCCTGTATTTGGCCATTTTGGGGGTTTTGACCATAGAATAAGATTTTGTTTGGTTATTTTCAACTGATTTTAATGGATTTTAGCCAATATTGGGGGATTTGGAGCTTGATTTGAGGTCAGATCTTGGGAGGAAGTTGGGAGATTGATACCAAATCCAAAGCTATATAAACCAGGGGTTCTCAGCATCATTAAGAGAGGTTCAGAATAGAATACATGTTGAGGAATTTGAAATCCAAAGCCATTTTTATGCAAGGAAGCCATTGAGGAGGGGAACTTTGCAGGCCAATTATGGGAGCTTCTCTCAATCGTTTTCAGTGCGGTTGGTTGTGTTGGATTCTTGAGGTCGAGAATAACACATCGAGACTAGTTTCTAATCATTTTGACACTTTTATGATGTACTTTTGAATCATTTAAGAGAAATAAGAAAGCCTCACCCACTAAGACAAAGGCCCTGAGATGTAGGCAATCTTGCCAAACTCCGTTAACAAATTTTATTGTTATGGTTTGTTGTTCTTTGTGCTTACATTCCGATCTGCATTTCTTATTATGGCTGCTATAATATCTCATTAATTTATTCTTATTTCATCAATTCCTAATTGGAAAATGAACTCATGCTTAAAACTTAACCAAGTCTTTAAAAGACCATTTCAAATCACCAATCCTCACTGTAAGCACTTACTCATAGTTTGCAGACACCAACCTATTGAGAAGATGAGGAAACCAATCCTATTTGTAAGAATCAACTTAAATTTTGCAGGAACCAACCTGCTAAGAAGATGAGGACACCAATCCTCTCCATAGCACCACCCTTCCACCCTGAAGTAAATTTGTCTTTCAATGTTTGGTCAGTCACAAAACTTCAAGTGCATGAATTCATATATATATTGTAAATATGAAATTAACACAAATACCTCATTCCTTTTTATACTTAGTCCTCAATCCTTCTTACACAATCCTAGATACATCTCAGTCTATCATGTGCACAAGTGATTCACCTTGTTGACCAATATCTTATTGCGTTCATTCATAAAGGGAGTTTTTAAATTATGAAAAATAAAGTCAATATATTGTAGGTATTGGGGGGGATGTGAGGTACGAGGGGGTTTATAGGTATTGGGGGTTATAAAAATGGGTGTCTGGTAAAAATAGGGGATATCTAGTAAAAATAAGGGTTTCTTAAATTTGAAATATGTATTGGGAGGGGGTTCAACAAAAGGATTTTGGGAGGTATTTATCAATATCTAGTGAAATTAGGGGTACTCTTTAATATCCTATGAACGCACGTGCTATGTCATAGGTTCACTAAGTGGATGCCTCATGATCTTGTGGCTGCAACACAGTCCTAATGCTTTCAAACCATTCACACATATGTACTTTCATTTTCAATACATTACACAAAATGAGCATATCAACAATTTCATCTTTGGATCCACTGTCTTCTGGAACTCCTCATATATGCACATACCTCAAATGATCTCTTCATTTGTACACAACAAAAAACATCTATGCAATTCTTGTAGCTTCCACATAGTCCTCAAGTCATTTCTAGATTGGCATATAATATATAGGTTCCTTGTCTCACTTCTTTGTATATGTTCACTCACGAATTCATACTTTCAAGCACTCTCAAAACATAGAGATATTTCACACTCCTGAAGGCTCCCAAAAAAGAGTCATTTCTCACACCTCACAACATTGCAGAGTTACTTCATTACAATCATTGAAATCTGCATCTTTCAAGTTCAGGATTAGTATCTATTGATGGCTAAATCATATACCTTTCAATTTGTAATTTAGATTCATAAACCCTTATGCAATTTGTATCAAATCATATTCCCTGATTTATCACTTTGTATTCCTTCTCTACCTTATGTCATTGACCTTTCTTCTCTGCATTTTAATTCATATTTAGATCTTGACCCAATGATCATGTACCACTACGATTTCAGAACCCAAACAAGAGATATTTCTTTCTATTGCAATCTATGTGACTCCAATGCTCAACGAGGAGATACATAGTTGTGATTACTAGACTCCTACAATATCAAAGTGGAAGAGAATATGCCCTGGGATCTCTGCGATGTAAATCCCCATAATTTCAAACATGTTTCATTCATGCATACCTGCAATAAAAATCACATACTAGCCAGTCCTAAAACCCATACTTGCATATAACATGCCCAGAACCTCTAGTGAACCTTGAAACATGATTTCAGAGCTTTTTACTTATTCTTATCATAGTCTCTCACTCTAAATTATCATCCAATCAATTCCTTATAAATACAATTCATGCCAACTATGTGTGGAGCCGAAGTGCAGGGAAGAGCACAAGGTTGAAATCACGTGGACCTAAACATGTCAAAAAGAACAAGATCACAATTTGTTCTTTTCTCTCCAATGCTAAAGAAAATCAACTTCATATTTTCAAAAATTATTTGCAGGAGATGTGGACCCATCGTGGCCAAGAAGCACATGGTTAATATCTTCCTTGGCCTACCTTTGAAAATTGGTTGTTAAAATGATTTTTTAATCTTTCTAAAATGTTACCAAGACGTTATTATAGGAATATTGAATTCTTGTAGTTGAGTTGATTTTCTTTCCAAGGTGTTACCAACACGTTATTACAGGAATCTTGAATTCTTGTAGTTGATTTGCTTTGAATGCCCAACACGTTATTACATGAATCCTGAATTCATGTAGTTGAGTTGCGTTGAATGCTTGCATGAAAATGAATGGTGAACTTCCACTTGGAGCAAGATCCTCACCTGTTGAGATTGCTTGTCCTTCTCACATTCCTGTTGGAAGATATTTAAGAGACAAACATACCGGTAGCTACACTGCTTCATGAACTCTTTGACAGTCATACATCAATCGACCATTGACCTCAATAACACCTCATCAATACTGCCACATCAACAATCACTTTTACATCAATGACAAATCATTGTCACACCTGCAGCCACTTTGACATCAATGAAAACACTTTCTTAACAATATCCCCCTTTGTCATTGATGGAAACCTAGTAAAACCAAAAACTTATTTACTAGATTGCTTCCTTGTCGAAAATACTTATGTACTTTGCTACTAAGGTGCTCCTCCTGTCAATGTACTACTGAAACAACATGGTTTTACCATTAATATCTCATTTGACACCAATGACAAAAGGGACACTCTTCCTAACTATGTATATCTTTTGGAAATAGGGAATGCTCCCCCTTAGACTATGCTTTCACTTGGATTTTTCTGAAGTAGCTCCCCCTGTGAATGTACTATCTTTTCTTGTTGTAATTGCTAAGTATTCCTTGTGTTATCATCACTCTCTTGAACTGTTCCTTTTTCTACTTATTAAAAAGATGCCAAAGACTTTCTAGATGTTTCATTATCACGGTACTATTACCTACTCACAACTGATAGGATTTTCTACCTTCAACATTTGCTCACAATCTACTGCTAAAAAATGAATGGTATGTTGTTGTTAAAAAAAATTCCATCTACTGCTGGTAAATTTGATGCATCAAATTATCCTTTTTATGGTTGGTTACACTTGTTTCCAATGACCAAAGAAAAGGTCACACTATTCTTAATTGTTGGGAAATGTATCCAAGAATGACCTAATTGTTGGAAACATCAAAATGTTTGTTCCATATGTTGGTCTTTGAGTTCTAGAATCACCTCACATTGTTGTTATTAAGGGATGCCCTACAAGACTGAAAATAAGTTAGTGAGGATTCAGGTGACCAACAAAGTTTCCATGAGAGATTCAGCCTTAGGACTGGAGCCATGATGTTATCCCAAACACTGCTACATGACTCTTGTATTGCTTGTTTAGATCTTCTCTAAAATTCTTACCAAAACCTATTATTCTCTCTGAATTTTCTGTTTTTATGAAATGGGAACCTCTGTCTTTAGAAATTACCTTCAGTCTTCCTTTCATTTTTCTTCTCCCATGTTCTTCGGACTACGTTGTGTTCCCAAAATATTCCCACTGTTCATGAATCTTGTGCAATTTGATTAAAATTGGAAAGGACTCCCAACTTATGTTTGTGATACTCAAATGTATCTTTGGGAAGTGGTTTTGTAAATATGCTTGCAACTTGTTCCTTTGTATTCACATAATCCAATTTAACAACTTGAATGGTATGTGTTTTTTCTTTAATGCATGATAGGGTTCTTAGAAATGCTTATCGCACTAGTATTATCACATAATATGGAGATTGATTACTTGTATTCAACCTGGATTTTTTGTAAAGTTTGCTTCAACCATAGGACTTGTGTGCAATAGGTTTTTTCTACAATATATTGTGCTTCTACAGTAGACAAAGAGATTGATGATTTATTTTTGCTTAACCCGGACACCAAGCAATTTCCTAAGAAGAATGCACACCCACTTGTGCTTTTTCTATCATCTATACAACCTGCCCAATCAACATCAATATATGTTGTCAAGGTAAATCCTTCACCTTTTTAATACCATAATCCATAGTCTAAAATACCTTTAAATTATATGAATGTTCTCTTAATTGCTTGTACATGAGTTTCCCTCGGTGTAGATTGAAACCTTGCAACCACTCCAACTAGTTGCATGACATCTAGCGTTGAGGTTGTCACATATAGAAATATCCCAATCATAGATCTATATAATTTTTGGTTTGCTTCCATGGATTCATCATCTTTTCTTAGCTTGCTTCATGTAATCACAGGAGCACTAGATGGCTTGAAGTATTCCATATTGAATTTCCTGAGCATCTCCTTAATGTATTCTATATGAGATATGAAGATACCTTTGTTGGATTGAGAGATTTGTAGTCCTAAGAAGAATGATAACTCTCCAAGCATTGACATTTCAAGCTCTTTATGAATTACTTGAACAAACTTATTACTCAATTTGTGAGTACTACTGCCAAATAATAATAATAATAATCTAATTTTAAGGTCACGACCAAGCCAGACACCAAATTGGTGTATGAGACCCCCTTGTTTGTGGGAGAAGGGAGCCCCCTTCACCCAATGATTTGACTGGTAAAGTCTACAGAGGTATACATACCCTACCCCCCTCTGGATTTGAACTTGTGACCTCCTATGAGGAAACACATGTTCTCAACCATTAGGCCCACTTAGACTGTATCATGTCCTTATATTCTTTTTTGATGTAGATGTTGTTATCTACAACTCCTCTTTTAAATCCTTGTTGTTGTAGATGCTTGTCTAGTCTTGAGTACCAAGCTATGGGAGCTTGATTTGAGTCATAATAAGTTTTCTTGAGTTTGCATACATAATTTATATCTTCTGATAGTTGGAAGCCTTCAGGTTGCTCAATATATACTTCTTCTATATTTCCATTTAGGAATGATGACTTGACATCCATTTGATAAATTTTGAAGTCTTTGTAGAAAGCAAATGCCAAAAACATCATGATTGCTTCCAATATTGCTACAGGGGAAAATGTCTCTTCAAAGTCAATTCCTTCAATTTGAGCACATCCATTGCATACAAGTCTTGATTTATTTCTAACCACTTGTCCATTCTCATTTTGTTTATTCCTAAAGGCCTATTTTGTGCCTATTTCATTTTTATCCTTGGGTCTAGGAACAAGTTTCCAGGTTTGATTATTTTCAATCTGGTCCAACTCTTCATTCATGGAATTAACCCAATGCTCATATTTGTTGGGTTCTTCAAAGTTATTAGGCTCTACTGTGTACAGTAGGGAAAATTTAACTTGTTTAGGGAAATTTTGTATTTTTCTCCTTGTTTGAGGTACTGCACTCTTGTTTCCAAGAATTTGATTTTCAGGGTGATTCTTTTGTACATACCTTGAAGGTGTTTTGGTGTCATGTCTTTCTATATCCTTTTATTTTTATTTTTGCTAGACCTTCTTTTGTTGTTGTACTTCTTGTTCTTCTTCTTCTTGATGTTCTTCCTCTGTTTGTTCTTGTTCTTGTTCCTCTTCATGTTGTCCTTCTTCCAAATATTCATCGTCTTCTCTACATTTTGTTTCTATTGAATTCTGATTTGATTTATGTGACTTTTCATCTTCTACCTTCACATATGCACTCATTAATATCCTATCCAACCTTAGATTGTAGCATCTATAGGCCTTACAGTCATATGAGTAAGCTAGAAGATTCCTTCATCTATTCTGGAATCATTTTTTTCCAATTTTTCTTCATTTCTCTTTATGTAACATTTTATTCCAAATACCTTGAAGTAATTAACTATTCCAGGTCTACCCTTCCACAACTCATATGGTGTTTTATCATTGTTTTTTCTAAGCAATGATCTGTTTAGAATATGAACAACAATATGTATTTCTTTTTTCCAAAAGCCATCTGACAATTTGGAGTCATTCAACATTGTTATGTCCATCTCTTGCATGGTTTTGTTTTTCCTCTATGTTACACCATTTTGTTATGGAGCCCTAGATGCTGAAAATTATCTTTTGATTCCATGCATCTCACAAAATTTTTCAAAGCTATTTGAGGTAAAATCATCTCCATTATCTCATTGTAAGAACTTGAGTTTGAGATGAATTTAATTTTCAACCAACTCCTTAAACACTTTAAATTAGTCAAATGTTTCTGATTTTTTTTTTAAATGTAACCCATGTCATTCTAGTATAATCATCAATAAATAGCATAAAATAAGACTCAACTTGCAAGATTTTGGTTCTCGTTGGCCCATAAAGATCAATATAAATGAGTTGCAAGGGATTTGAGGTTGAATGCTCCTTAGTTTTGAAAGTGAATCTGGCTTGTTTTCCATGTTGTCACTGCTTGCAAAATGGATCTGAGAGTTTTACAATTGTGGGCATATACCTTACAACCTTCTTCTTGCTAATTTTTACCAAATTATCAAAGTATAGGTGTCCCATTCTCCAGTGCCATAACCAGTTTTGTTCAATCTATCCCATGCAACATTTATCTCCCTTTATTTCATCTAAAATGTATGTGTTGTTAGGATAGATGAATGTTGTAGCAACCAGTCTTCTTGAGTTTTAACTTCTTATTTCAATTTTTTGAGAGTCAAAGGAAAGAATGTGTCCTTGGTCACACATTTGACTAACGTTGAGAAGATTGTGCTTCATATTTTTAATCAATGAGACATTTTCTACTTTGGATTTCTCATTTCCAATGTTGACTATTCCTTTTCCAATTATTTTGGCAGACCCATCATTTCCAAAGGTGACATTTCTTCCTTTTTCCTTTTTAAGAGTTAAGAACCTGCTTTGATGATGTAGGGACTTCCAAGGGTCATAACTTTTGACTCGGTTATCTATTTGGGTTGAAATTTTATAGGGAGTTGTGTCTTGAAGAGTTCACTGCCATGCCGATATGATCCTTCAGATCAGACCTCGTTTCGACACATTTCTGGGGCCAAATTCCTTCATATAAGGCTCAAATTGGGGTTTTAGTGTTTTTCCGAGATTTTTTGAATTTATAATTATCAGTTATCTCTTAGTTTATGCACCTAATCAGAAAAGTGAGTTGACAAATAGTGTCACTCTAGGTAGCTTTTA